>ONZH01008041.1:0-35367 GCA_900303285.1 Rhinella marina | reverse complement strand
AAGTGAATCAATTGCTGGCACATAATACCATTGTCTTCGGTTGTTCACTCCTACAACACATTGTTAAACTATTGTCTCGACTCTTGGACATTTACAAGCTGCAAGAAAGAGAAAAACAAAAGTTATTAATTTATAAAATCTCTGATTTCTAATTAAACAATATTAATTAATTACAGGTATATGTATATCCTTCATTTACTAAGTCGAGTACTCGTTGTGCTTCTACTTGCATCTATGTGCATTGTGAAGGTAGACCGGTAGAAATACAGAATTTTCCCCTCACAGTGTTATGTCAATTGTATATACATGTATTTAATGCTATACAATATATATATATATATATAATATATATATATATATATCTCAGCTTTGTAAATGCTTATGCAGCTGTATAGAATGTCTATATCCTGGTATTGTTTAGGTAGGGTCAGACGTGGAAAACATCAGTATTTAGGGGGGACTATCGAGGTATATGGACTTAATGTAATGTATTCTATTGCAAATCCTGAGTTTCCCACTTGTAGCCGTGTCATGGAGAATACCAGTAACTAAGATGGCCGCTGGGCGGGGACTGATGTTCCCTCAGTTAAGATGGCTACCTGGAAATGAAGTTGCAGGAGTTAAGATGGCCACCGGAGTGGGAATGGGATTAGTTAAGATGGCTGCTGGAACGGAAATGGGACATAGGGCGTGCCATCTTGTGTAATAACTGAATACAAGGAGGTGAGCCACGGGCGTGGTTTTGGCACTGACGTACTTTACAGGTCCACCCCTCTGAAGAGGAGACTTAGGGGGCTAGTGATATGGCGGGGGATGTGTCTGGGGGAGCACGGTTGGGTCCTCCTGTACCATCTTAGGGGCCGTGCTGACAGCATGTAAAAGTAATCATTTGTCTTTTCATTATACATTTCTGCCCAGACTAAATTCTTATATTTAATAATTTTCCGCTGATGCTCGCATTGGTTTTCATGACATCTAGAATATAATGTAAATTCAAGGCCGAATGTCCAGTGTTCACTCCTTTTTGGCCTAATGCCAGAACACTTCCCTGTGAGCGATGATTTCTTCCATTCTCAACTTAACCCTTAATTTGGCCTCATCATCACATCAATAGAGCAGATATCGCTCACAGTAAACTTGGCTGTGTGACCTTCATCTACTAGTCGGTTCTCTGGCAACATACAAGGTCAGATTTCTAGTCCACACAGACATAACAAGTGGATTATCATAGTCATAAATTCCAAAGGCGGGGGCTGCTGGATGTGACTGTGAAACTGCAAACTGCAGGAGACACAAAGCTGAACTAAAACTGAAGAAAATCCTTTTTTTTTTCCTTTTTTTTTTTCCCATTGTCTCACTTTAGGAGCCAAATCCGCCATTTTGCAGCTTTCTATAAGTCACTTACATAAACCATATCAACCATTTTTCCTGCACCAGCCTATTACCCTTCTAACCAACTTCCCTTTTCCTTCAATACACTTTCCACAGTCCATCTTTTTTTTTTTTTTCCTCTTTTTCTGATTTGAAGCAGTTCTATAGAAGGCTCTTGCTACATCGATCAAACCTTCACTGGGCTGTAATCTGCCTCCTGGAGGCATCCCAATTATCTTAAACAAGCTTTTCACATCCTTCACATATCTTTTTTGCCTTCTTTATTCCACCAGACTGACAGCATTCTGAGCACCAGCCGGGAGACTGTGCTGTCTTTTGAACACTTGAAGCATATCTTACAGTGCCCTATTGGCGCGGCCGTTTTCGCCAACCTGAGTTAACCGTCCTCCGAATAGCCAATAAATTACGGGGGGAGGGGAAAGAGAAACACACTACGATTTCCCCGGGGAGAGAGAAACACACTACGATCTCCCCAATTTACACGCCGACTCAAGCGGCTAAGCTTCAAACTTCAAACTACAATCATCACTTCGCCCGTGAGGGAGTTGCAACAATGGGCACGACGGTTACCACTCAGCGCACTAACTAACAACTAACTAACTGGGTCTGAGACTCGGGTAACTTGTCGGTATACCCCAGTCTCGCGCTCTGGATAACTTGTCGGTATACCCAGGCGTCACCAAAATCCCAGGCGCACACTCCGGGTAACTTGTCGGTATACCCAGGCGCCGCCCAAATCCCTACTCTAGACGCGCGCTCTGGGTAACTTGTCGGTATACCCAGGCGTCACCTAAATCACTACTCCAACGTGTTCTCACAGATTCCGCTGCCAGTCTGGGTCCCTAACATGATCTGACTGAATCCCCACGTGACCTTTCCTGAGGGGCTGTAGGTTTCCGGAATCCCCGGCGGAGACCACCAGGCGTCTGGTCACATGACGTTTCACTCAGGCCCCACAAAACCTAAACCCCAGACTACCACTACCCCCTCGAGCCACAGGCAAGCCATCACATACAGTGTATATGTAACTTACCGTGGTCCGTTAGGGTGATCAGTCCCCTTCGGGAGGGAGTGGTCCCGTGGCATCGGTCGAAGTTTGGGACGCTGAGTGCTGGTGCTCCTTTCAGGGATCCCATCCTCGTCGCCAACTGTTGAGGTGGACTTAAACCTGTCCTTTCTGGAATTCAGTCAGTCATTCCGAATTGTTTTGAACACGGGTGCACACAATAATTACGGACAAAACACAGACTTATGATTCCAGTATTAAGTCCTTTGGCCATGCTTTTGTGGCAAAATCATTACAGCCTCTGGGCTTTCTCTTTATTAACACACGTACTTATTCGATACAAAAAGGAAAGGGGGGCGTAAGCATGCAAATAGCAAACAATATCATTCTTGATTGGATAGAAGTTGCATTCCATTCTACGTCACTAGCCTGAAAAAGTCATATTGATAAGAGTACGGGGGCCATCTTGGACTAGTTAAATATATACATATATTATACGCAAACTTTATAAAGACTACAGAGTATAAAAGTATAAAAGGTATATAAAGGCACATTTGTTCTTGTCTCATCACATTATCTGGGATATTGAATTCACATTATCCTGAAGACGTGGGAAACTCAGGATTTGCAATAGAATACATTACATTAAGTCCATATACCTCGACAGGTCAAGGGTCAAACGCAGCACTGCTAATAGAAAGACTAATCACAGGCAATGAGTAAGGCAGTTGCCATCTTTAAATAGCCCACCCAGGTGCATGTGATGTGGCCAGCATCACATGACCTGAGGCGGAGCAAGCTGTCAAAACAATGCAAAGTAGCCATGTGGTGTGATCAGCACCACATGGCTAAGAACCCAACAGACAATTAACTGATGAAGTGCTGGCTGACCAGATCAGCACTTCAATTCCCTACCGCTCGTCTATATGGGGGCGGAGAGGTCCGGCGGCGCTGCGCAGAGGGAGCGCGATGCCGGCCTCCCGTGACACGGTGATGGACCTTCGTTGCACCTAATTGGGTGCTTTACTAACATGTGATGAGCATGTGCCTTGCCCATCTTGGTCTGGGTCAGCACAATTGTCTTGAGGGTCACCACCAGGCTGTTGCCCAGTATTTGGCACAATGGTACAATTAGGCAGCCTCAGAGGCATCCATGCATGCTGCCCCTGCTGTTTCCTCTCCATTTCCGTGGTGTTTCCATCATTTCTGAGGTTTCCAGGTTTTCACGCAACCTTCCCTATGCAGAGCTCTGGTCCCCTGCAAAAAATGCTCTAGTCTCCCATTGACTTCAATGGGGTTTGTTATTCGAAACGAGCACCCGAGCATCAGGAAAAATTTGACTCGAATAACAAGCACCCGAGCATTTTAGTGCTCGCTCATCTCTAGTGGTCAGTCATCAGTCACACAAGTTCGAGTAATTCCTATTCAAACTTGCAGATGATTCATGATGGAACTGGTTAGTTCTTGTGTATCACGTTAGCTGGTATAGCTTTAAGTGTGACTAATTTGATTTATCTAATTAACATGATCAGCTTTAGATTTAAATCTGTTTGTCCCAAACATATTGAAAACTGTGGATAGGTCTCGGTTCAAACTGGGATAAGAGTTCTATTGCCTAGACCAGAGCCAGACTAATTAAAAAAAAAAAACAGTCCTAGTACACAAACCAGACGACATACAATATCACCCCCACCATCATATCACAGAAAAACTATGGCAAACAGTATATAGTCTTGCTTTATTTAGTTATGCCCCTCACTACTACCATATGAAAACCATACATTCAACACAAGAAGGGAAATTATAGTCATAGCATCATCTAATTACATGGTCAGTGTCAAGCCATTACTTTTTCAGTCAGAGAGAAGAGTATGCAATCACTGTTAACCCAATAGGTAAATGATACTCAGACTTTGGTTTCACTAACCAAACAAATAATAGAACAATTCACATGGTGTAGCACTAAATACCACTATGCAGTGGCCATATTACCCCCAAGAGAACCAACCAAATGCCCCTACGTAGCACACATAATTGCCCCTAGCAGCATCAAATACCACAGAGTAGCAAAGCATACCTCCCCAAAATCGCCAGGCAAGCACAAAAATGTAGAACAATATACCTCCACTGCAGTGGCAAACTGACAGAAGCCTTGTCCCCTTCTCACCACTTCCCTGACAACAGTATTGTCCCCCTTTTCACCCCTTTCCTGTCATGAAAGCCGCTTGTGACCACCAAAGATAGGCACTAAGAAATAGGAGTTAGCCCTGGTGATGCACTTTATTCCCACAAGGTGTACTGTTCACACACATCAAATATACAGTAGCATGTTGTAAGATTCCAAGATATTTAAGGATGGGCGCTTCCTTGCAATGCAAGAGGTATTCCAATTTCCAGTATCACAGGCAAATCACTAATATAATAAAATGAGTAGATTAATCATCTATATTGAAAGTTCCAAGGACATGACAGAGTCCATTGTGACATTCCCTATTGGCAGCAGCATTGTACCTCTTCTCACACCTTCTCCACTGACAGCAGCATTTCCCCCCTTGTCACCTTTACCCCACTAGCAGCAGAATTTCCCCATCCCACCCCTCCCCCTCTGACTGCAGGATTGTCCCTCTAACTACCCATTCACAACTGACAGGAAAATTGTACCTCATCTCACACTTACCCAACTAACAGTATTTTCCCATAAGCCAGATTTCTCCAATGGCAGCAACACTTTCCACCACTCCAAATTAACAGGAGCATATATTATACTAGCAGTAGTTTAAGAGTGTCAAGATTGTTGTCCAAAATTCACTGTTGCCTTTATTATAGACTGCGACCCATTTCTGGTCTCTGGATAAATAATGCTCAGTGCAAGATCTACAGTTAATCAGTTATGATGCCACTACAGGTCCTCTACCCCTATGTTGCCTCGACAACTGGAGTAAATGCAGGTCTGGTATTATCAGAGCAGTTTCAGGTTTGCCATTGGGTGCAGAATCCTGACTGACCCACTGAAAACATGCCCAGTATGGCAGTTTACCAGCTGTGCCTGGCCAGGACCAGTGGCAGAATAGGAAAACCCACCATAAACAGTGTGCTATCCACAGATCCCCAAAAAACAGCTTGTCATCCATAGATCCCACCATAACAGTGCGTCATCCACAGATTCCCCAATAACATTGCATCGTCCACAGGCCCCCATTAGTTCAAAACCCACCAAAAGCACTGCATTTGGTTAAAAATATTTTTATCTTACAGTATTTTCCTCCTTAAAACATTAAACATTTATACTAATGAACTAATGAAACTGGACAAAAATGATGGTACCCTTAACTTAATATTTTGTTACACAACCTTTTGAGGCAATCACTGCAATCAAGTGATTTCTGTAAATCTTAATGAGACTTCTGCACTGTCCACAGGTATTTTGGCCCACTCATCGTGAGCAAACTGCTCCAGCTGTCTCAGGTTTGAAGGGTGCCATCTTCAGACTGCATGTTTCAGCTCCTTCCACCAATGTTCAATAGGATTTAGATTAGGACTCACAGAAGGCCACCTCAGAATAGCCCAGTGCTTTGCTCTTAGCCATTGTTGGGTGTTTTTAGCTGTGTGTTTTGGGTCATTATCCTGTTGGACTGCCCATTACTTGTGACTGATACCAGGCTTTCTGACACTGGGCAGCACATTTCGCTTCAGAATGCCTCGATAGCCTTGATATTTCATTGTATCCTGCACAGATTAATGGCCAGATGCAGCAAAGCAGCCTCAAAACATAAATGAGCCCCCTCCATATTTCAAAGTATGTACAATGTTCGGGATTTATATGTGGAGGATGATATTTCCTTTTTATTATAATTGTTTGTAATTTGGAAAACAATAAAATTTAGGAAATTAAAAAAAGTATGTACAATGTTCTTTTCTTTGCATGCTTACTTTTTGTGTCTGGGAACATAGAGCTGATGTGATTTTCCAGAAAGCTCCATTTCTGTGTCATGCTAGTCTTGCTTTTTTATGATTTGCTTTCAACAATGGTTGCTTCCTCAGTGGTCTTCCATTAAGTCCACTTTGGCTAAGACAGCAACAGATGGTGGGATCTGACACTGATGTATATAGACCTTGGAGTTCACCTCTAATCTCTTTGGAAGTTGTTCTGGGCTGTTTGGTTACCATTCATATTAACCTTCTCTTCAATTTGTGATCAATTTTCCTCTTGTAGCCACATCTAGGGAGGTTGGCTACAGTCCCATAGACTTTAAATGTCTGAATAATATGTGCAACTGTAGTAACAGGAACATCAAGCTGTTTGGAGATAATCTTATAGCCTTTACCTTTAACATGTTTGTCTACCATTTTCTTTGTAATCTCCTGAAGCAACTCTCTCCTTTAGCTTTCTTTGGTCCATCTTTAGTGTAGTACACATATGATACCAAACAGCACAATGACTAATTTTCACCCTTTAAATAGGCAGAGTGATTACAAGTTTAAAGAAGACACCTGTGATGCTAATTATAGGACACACCTTTGTTTAAATAGGGCCTGTCACTCTCCTGAAATGTTTGTTTAGTAACCACTTGCATTTCCAATATAATAACAATTCTGGAGCATCTATTCTTATGACTCTATATTGTACCATTCCTGCTATAAGTTTACGAATAAAGTTGTAGCAGTCTGCAGTAAAGTTACTAGTGTTACCGGTAGTCAGTGTGTCTGACTGTGTCAAATCAGTGCTGCTGGTTTCAAACTGTGCAGTGACACAACCCAACTGGTAACACCCATCTGTACTGTTACTGCAAGTTGCTAGCAAAGGAATGGCACAACATAGAGCCATAAAATGGATGCTCCAGAATTATTACATGGGGAATGCAAGTAGTTACTAAAACTGACATACCTGGAGAGGTAATGGGTCCTCTTTAACATGTCCCCACTGTCAAATTATTTTCAGTCTTTTCTAAAGGTACCATCATTTTTGTCCAGGGCAGTTTCATTAATTTGTTTTATAAAATTATTCTGTTCAGACACAATCCAAAGTAATGTCTGATTTTCATTAGTTAATTTTCAGTTTCAATTTTTATTTATTATTACTTTCGTCAGTTTCAAGTTATTTCAGTTACCATTTTGTTTTTTTCTTTCTTTAACTGAAGGATAACAAAATTTTGTCCATGTGTGTATCTTGATTTTCACTACCCTTCAGTGGAACCACACAAAACAAACCACCATGATATTTTGAAAGGAAAAGTACACTGTTTCTTATCTCACATCAGTTTCAGGTTCTGTTTGTCTGTTAAGTACTCCCTAAGATTGCAAAATGATGGGCATCTATTGTGCAATCTATTTACTTGTTTCAGATCTCTGCAGGGTTTGATGATTGAACAATTTAAAATTTTGAGTTTTCAATCTTGGATTTGCAAAAACATTGAAAGCTTGTTACTACAAAAAGGGATCATAAAAGGTAATGGAATTCAAGACCATAATGTCCAGGGAACAATCAAAATAAGTGATATATTGTCATAACTGCTGACAAATCCAGGTTAATCTCATCTTGATTATTAAATGATAATGGTATCTAAAGTCACCAACAGTCCCCAACAACATTAGAATAAGCGGCCTATCTATCTCATCAAGTTCAGGCAGCATTCTGTATTATCTTGCTGGTGTTTCACAAGTCTAAAAGGCTCACTGTATAACTTATCATTTCTCCCAAAACAGTCTATCATATATGATGTACCTTCCTTTATCCTATTTTGCTGTATTTTATTAAAGTTGACCTCAATATTTCCAATGTTCCCATTGTCAAGAATCATTTACCATCTCTAGCAAGTTTTATATTTTTCTTTATTCTTAGCAAATAAAATCATATAAAATAAAATAAAATTGTGGATAGGCTAACTTCATGAGTAAAGAAAGTACTAAAAACAGCTATAATGCAACATAAACCCTTGCAGTTTTCTCATCTTACATTGTTGGAATCCTAAAAAAATATGTGTTGAAATAGTTGTCTGTTGATTTATTAAAGATGCTTTGCCTCCTCATTGATTTCTTTATACATTGTATTATGGCATCCATAAGATGAAACTAAAAGGAAGTTTGAGATCAACTCAACAATTACCAGTATTAAAATTAAGAGCAAAGTTTGCAAAAAATGTCGTAACTGAAAATTTTGAAATCTAGAACTGATGCAATTCTCATCTGGCTTTTTGTCATAACTTTATTTATTTTGCTGTATTTTATTAAAGTTGACCTCAATATTTCCAATGTTTCCATTGTCAAGAATCATTTACCATCTCTAGCAAGTTTTATATTTTTCTTTATTCTTAGCAAATAAAATCATATAAAATAAAATAAAATTGTGGATAGGCTAACTTCATGAGTAAAGAAAGTACTAAAAACAGCTATAATGCAACATAAACCCTTGCAGTTTTCTCATCTTACATTGTTGGAATCCTAAAAAAATATGTGTTGAAATAGTTGTCTGTTGATTTATTAAAGATGCTTTGCCTCCTCATTGATTTCTTTATACATTGTATTATGGCATCCATAAGATGAAACTAAAAGGAAGTTTGAGATCAACTCAACAATTACCAGTATTAAAATTAAGAGCAAAGTTTGCAAAAAATGTCGTAACTGAAAATTTTGAAATCTAGAACTGATGCAATTCTCATCTGGCTTTTTGTCATAACTTTATTTTTTTATGATTATGCTGAGAACTGTGCAATTTTTTAATTCTGCAAAGTAAGAATGCTTTAACAGATAAAAGTGTTAATAGTTTATTTTTATCATTTAACAAAATACAAAGTTAATGAACAAAAGAGAAATTGAAATGAAACAATATTTGTTGTTGGCAACCATTTGCCTTCAAGAAAGCATCAATTCTTCTAGGTACGCATGCACACATTTATTGTTCCAAACATCTTGGATAATTAACCATAGACCTTCTATGGATGTGTGTTTGCTTAAATCCTTCTGTCTCTTCATGTAATTCCAGGAAGACTCAGTGATATTGAGATCAGGAATCTGTGGGGGCCATATCATCGCTTGTAGACCTACTTTATGCTAAATATAGTTCAAAGACATTGACATTGGCTATATGTTTCGGCTTTTAGTGTTGCAGAATATATTTGGAGGCAAATCTGATGACTCCCTGATGGTATTGCATGACGGGTAAGTATTTCTCTTTTGAAAATGTAGAAGGAAACTGGCAACATTGAGAAATGCAGTAGATGTACAGTAGATGTCAAGGAAACTTAGTGCAGCAGATGAAATTCACATCATGCTTACTTCCCTTCAAAATCAGAATATGTCCAGCAGTGCCATCAGCTCAGGATTGGCAGAAACCAGTGGGATTCAGGTACACCCATTTACTCTTTAGAAAAGTCTGCTCAGAAGTGGTCTTCATGGAATAATTGTGGCCAAAAAGCCATATATTCAACCTGGAGACAACTTCCCTACCAAGTTCCTTCAAATAATATGTGCAGAAAAAATGATATGATTTTGAAGACAAAGGCAAATATTTATTTGAAAGATTTCTATTTTTTTCCATTCACTTTGCATTTTGGTTTGCTGATTTGGTTTTCAGTATCACCTATATGCACTACTACAAAAAAGTAATGAATGTCCTTATGTCCTTTCTCCATCTAAAATTGAATCTTTCAAAAACTAAAATTCTTGTGTTTTCTCCATCTACTAACCTTCCTGTTTCCAGTAATTGCACTGGTTTTCCATACAGTATATGCTGTAATTCAATTTAAACTTCTCACTCTCACCCACAAAGCTTTCTACTGTGCTGTAACATTCTTCATAATCCAAACCTCTCACACCTGCCTCCAAGACTTCTCTCAAGCTGCACCAGTTCTCTGGAACGCACTACCCAGACAATCATGTTAATCCTACAACTCCCACAGCTGCAGACACTCTCTAAAACACCCCTAATCAAACTTTTCTTCATTCACCCCTTTCAACATTATGCCTCAGATCATTTCATCCAACAATATCCACCCACCCCTGAACTCAAAAGAACTACAGTTACTGTTTGGTGGCTGGTATCGTTATATGTAGTTACCTATTTAGTTTAGATGACTGAACCATTATACAAAATAGATCATAGATTATTATTTTATTATCTTAGCAGGGTCCTCACTCCTCTTGTTTTAACTGGTTATTAGTTTCTTACACTGTAATGTCTGATTTGCTTGTACATGTACCCTCTTGTATAGTGCTGTGCAATATGTTGGCGCTGCTTAAATAAAGAATATTTTAAAGATCACTTTCGTACACAATTGCAATTTACTGTTTCTGCACTATACAACTTTCCCTTTTATAAGATGACATATTAATTTGAAACAGTTGAATCAATAGAATTCTCAGTATTCTAAGTCAAGAACTATGTGAGTCTCTCTCATTGACTGGCCATAAGGAATCGCTAACCAGTTTTTTGCATACAACATTGGCTTCATATTAGTCCTTCCATTGGGAGCTTGGGATGCCATTCAGTGGATGCACTTACATTATGAAACAGGAAGTGGTTTTTTTATTTTCCCCAATTTGGAAGAGATAAAAGCTAATGATTCAATGGTTTTGAAAACCACCACATGGGTCCAAATTCTCTCTTTTACATGCTCTGCACTCCTTATTACTTGTTCCGAACTAAAATACTTAAATTAATTTTAAATGAAACTGTGCCTTATTTTTTAATTGTCTATTGTAATTTGCAGATATTTGGTTGTGTGAATGCCTCCAGGTAATGGCAGAAATTGAAAAAGTATCAACTAATTTGGGCTTCCTCATACCACTTAATGTATTTTATGTTGGATATAAGACCCAACAGAAGCAGAAGTGTGGACCCAGCATGGTATCAAATTTTGGGACCAAGAAAAGCATATTAAAAGAAGATCTAAATGGCCAATGCATATACTGTAGATAGATAGATAGATAGATAGATAGCATTATTTAGGTTGCTATGATTTTTTATAGCATCCAACTGAAACAGTACTTGCATGTTGAGCTGGTATATTGCTACGGGTCATTTCTTCTATTGTTAGTAACTGTTCTTGAAATAATTTTCTGTTCCCTTCAAAACAAATAAAGTCACTGAAGTAAGTATGTACATCATCAGCGACATTTGCCAAGTTATTTCAATGAGAGTGCTGGGTAGGACAAACTTATTATATTTGGTTTCATATCTTGGCATGAAATTCTAATTTGTCTTCCTTGAGTTTGCATTCTAAAAGATGCATTCTGAGCAGTTTTCCTGTGTAAATCATCATCAGGAAAGTGGCTACAGGCGAAAGACATCATTTCTAATTTTTGCATTAGAAAACAACATGTAAACTAACACATCCACAAGACATTTAAAGTTTTCACACTTTCATCCTGTTTCATTCAAGCTTGTTGAATATTTATCATGAACTGGAAGCAAAATGAAATTAAAATCTTCAGAGTCGCATTAAAGAGAACCATTTCTTTCTTGTTAAATCTTAATAACAAGCTGTGATCTTCTCTAATGGCCTGTTGCGCTCATGATGTCTAACCTTCTTATATGTATTTTTTTTACTTCTCACATCAGGATACTGTTGTCATATACCTTCTTAGCACTGACAGTCTTCTGGGATATAACCTCACCAGTGCAGTTTTTACATAAATATAAGTCAGATTCTACAATAAATTAATTTAATGCTAAGTATCTAATTCAGGTTTACTACTGAATTTTATCCTAGTCATTACCGTTTCAATGCGCACATAAGACTGCAGAAGCTCAGTCAGTGTTAGGTGTATATGGGTTCATTTAGTGAGATTATAGAGTTATATAGTTTGAAAAAAGTTTTCTGCAAGTACAAATTGATGGGTTATTCTTAGGATAGGCTATCAGTGTGTGATCCGCAGAGCTATGGTACGGCCATATTGTCAGGTTCCTGCATGCAATTTTGGAAGCCAAAACCAGGGATGAATTAAAAAAAGAGGAGGTTATATCTGTTCTTTATACTTTTTTTTTCTTTTTGTGATGTACTATTGACTTTGTCTTCTAAAACTACACTCAGAAACCTGACTGTTTGGTCATACCCTTACTGACCTCTGGGACTGCTCATCATACTGTAGTCTGATCCGCTTTATGGGGGAAAAGTACATATTAAAGTCTGAAAAATATGGTAGAGATAGATAGATCGATAGATAGTAAATTGTTACTATATTTTTTTCATACTAGCATATTTTGCTTTATGATTGGACTATATGAGGATTAAGACACAGTGTATTGGTTAAATCATTTCTGCTTCTAATATGGGGATATGGGCTTGTGATGATAGCGTGGCTTGACTTGAGAGTTGGGTACCAGAACTTTAATAAGATAGTAAATAGTTGCATGGAATTGCTCACTGAATGATTGCTGCTTCATACACAAATAAAATACATTTTACAAATTTAAGTACTAAGAATACACACATCTTTACATGAGATACCTAAGCTATGTACAGAGCAACCACGCATCATAAAAAATGGATGACCAAAATAATTTTGGACTTTACTAGGAGCAGAGGTTTATGTGAGATCTTCTTTAGAATTTGCATACTGATCCCATACATCTTCCAGATTATCAATCAGGAGTTAAAAAAAACATGTTTCATGGTACAGTTGTAATCAAAACTATTCAATTCCCATTGCAAATTAGGTTTATTAGCCACGTTTAGGCTGCCTGCGCAAGCTCAGGTTTTGATCAGGCTTTGTTCACATTTTCTGATACAGTTTTCAGGCAAAAAACAGATCTGGATTCAAAAAAAAGGGAAGTAGAATCTGCCTGTTATACATTTTTATCTCTCAATGATCTCTATATGATCCATACCTGGTTTTTGCTTCAATAACTGCATCATAGAACCTGAACAAAACTTAATTAAAACATGATTTGTTGACTTTGCCTTTTGATTGCATTTTAGAAATGTTGCCTGAAATAAGTCAAGAGGGTAATTCAAAAAGTTAAAAGAAGAATTTATTGATTTACACAGACACTGAATTTTCATATAGTTGGATAGTTGCATAGTTGTTAAGTTCAAAGTTAAAAGAACAATGGTTATACTACCTGGATGTGGCAGAAAGAAGGATCTAATACTGACTGTCACCAGATTCTTGAGGTTGCAGGTAATAAAAACCCTTGAGTGACTACAAAAGACCTACAAAAAGATTTGATGGCAGCAGGCACTGAGGTTTCAGAAACATACAGTACTAAACGCTAAAAGTCTCCATGCCTGAACTCCAAGACGTACACCTCTACTGATCTAAAAACGCAAGAAATGTTGGCTCCAATATGCTGAAACCAAATATATAAGCCACATAAGTTATGGTTTTCATTTTTGTGAAGAGAATAAATAAAACTGGAACTTTTCAGGCCTATGAATCAACATTATGTTTGGAGGAGGAAGAATGAAGCATACACTGAAAAGAACACCCTGCCTACAGTGAAGCATGGCAGTGGCTTGTGTGATACATCGGAGCTGCTTTGCTTACTCTGACAGTGGAAACCTGCAGTGTATGGAGGGCAAGATGGATTCAATCAAGTATAAGTAAATCCTTACAGAAAACATCATGCCTTCTGTAAGGAAGCTGGGTTGTCATCAAAATACAGTGTATTGCAGAGTCCACCAGGGCTTGCTTTCAAAAGAAATGACTAGTCCAGTTACCTTTTAGTAGCACCTACAATTCAATTCATTTCAGTTTTTAATGCATCAGAGTTCCACACCCCATTAAGACACAACTCATTTTATTAAAAAAATGTAAGTCCACCAGTCAAAGCAGCATAATATTGTGCATCAAATGATTGTTACTCGCAGTTCCTTTGGTTCAACGATACCTTCAATTCTATATTACCATAAGAACAGATCACAGTATATGCCATCACAGAAAATGCCAAGTTTTCCCCTCTCCTCCTCAGGTGTAACATTTCGGAGGATTGAAGAGGTACAAACTCAAGGTCACCTAGTTATGTACCTTGGATGTACAAAGTTTATATACAAATACTCCACAGGATGAAGGCCTTGAATGTGTGAGGGAACAATTGTGTCTGGATTCAGCTGTGGAAAATTGTATGGTATCCTTTTTGATGACACTTCTGCAGTTGATGCTATGAATTATTTTTGTTTTGATTGTGAGCATTACTTGCAACTGTGGGGGACTTCGCTGGCTTCATTCATTTTTCCATCACATTATACACTGCTTAACGGTGATGTGGACCGGCCCTAATCCAGTTCTACTGTACACCAGTTTGGTAAATCACCCCAAATCTGTTTTATAAAATTAGAATGATTGCAATAGGCCACTTACACATGCTATTTAAACTTATGACTTCCTCTCATCAGAACACATGATGAAAGGGGCATGTCCTCCAAGACATTGCATCTGAGGAAAGGGGAAAACTTGGCATTTTCTGTGATCAGAACATATGCTGTGATCTATTCTTATGGCAAGATGTTAATGAGGAACTGAAGGTATTGTTTGAACCAACTGAACTGTGAGAAGCAATCATTTTACTCACCATATTATGCTGCTTTAACTATGCGTTTTTTGATTAAATGATCTTGGTTTCAGAAGAAGTGATGAAATATCCTGGAGTTGCTGTCACTGACATGAACCTCAGAGAAAATCTTTGGTGGGATTTGAAGAAGACAGCACCAAACCCGAGAATTTTAGTGAATTGGAGACTGTTGCCCATGAGGAATGGGCTAAGAAGACTGCCAGAAGCTAGTGTCTGACTATGCATTACATTTGTAGCAGATCATAACAACAAAATGGTGTTCCACTAAGTACTAAAGATAAAGGAATGGAATCATTCTGAGAGCAATCATTATTAAAATTATTAGTTATGTTAAGTAATCGAAATTGTTCTGGTTTGATTCGTTTATTGTAAATAGAGATGAGCAAATTTTTCAAAAATTCGATTCGGCTGGTTCGCCGAATTTTCCGAAAAGATTTGCTTTGATCCGAATAAATTTGTGGTGAATCGCATAAAAAAATGGCTACAGAGAGCCTGGATAGTGGTGTAGAACACTGTGCCTTGCAGTAAAACGCATAGGGAGTCTACTGTGGTAGTGAAAGAATACTGTGAGCCAGTGTGACATGCACATAAAAGGCGTCGCTCTTAGAATCGCTGCACACTTTTATGTATTTGGGCAGTTAAGGGGCCAAAACTCACCAAATAACTCAAGTCTGAACTCAGCCTTACAGGTCAATGTTAGCGCCAGCTATAAAGAATCGTGCAGAGGCCCAAGATCCTACTAGAGCGCCAAAAGCGCACACCTTTTACACCAATTCACTGATTCCACATACATTTCGACAGAACCTGTTCTATTACACGCTTATACAAGCAGAGCCCCCCCAGACAGCGTGGAGATGGCAGTGGCAGCAGCATCAGCAGACTATAGAGAGGCACAATGACAGTGTGGCCAGGTGGCAGCAGCATGAGTAGGCCACAGAGTGGAAGAATGACTGACCCTGGAAGTGGCAGCAGCAGTGGAAGTAGTAGTACAATTTGGAGGCCACAGAGTGGCACAATTACATAATTTTGACATAGCGGCAGCTAGGAGACGGCTTGTGGAGTCAGCGGCAGCAGCAGCATCAGGCCGGAGAGTGGCATGGTGACATACCCTGAAGAGCAGACCGTAAAAAATCAACTGTAGTATATGTTCTTATCAGTATCAGGGCTGGTTATGCTAGCGGACGGGAATGTAAGAAAGAGGAGGTGCAGTGAAGGCTCCAGCTTTGTCTCAACTGTGGCAAAATGTCAGTATTGACACAGTACACCAAGAAAGCTCGGATTTCCATCTCGAGATTGAGCTGGCGGTCTGCAGGGAGCTGAGCTACCACCTGTGGGAGCCCCTGCCTCTTGCCTTCCCCATGCTCATCGCTAAGTGTCCTGGGGGCCGGAATCGTTTACTTTTAAAAATTCGAGTGTTCAAAACAACCAGGTTTTCCTGTATACTTGAGCTATGAATAATGGAATAGGACTACAGAACGTACCAAAAATTTACAAGTGACATGCTGCTGCCGAGCAGAAGGTCCAAAAAATTCTAAGAAATTTTGAGGCCACAGAGTTGCAGAATGACAGACCCTGAAAGAGGTGGCAGCAGCAGTCGGACAAATTTACTAGGCCAACGAGTGGCACTGTAACAGCATCTGCAAGAGGCAGCAGCAGTCGAATACATTTCAAGGCCACAGAGTGGCACAGTAACAGCATCTGCAAGAGGCAGCAGTCGAATACATTTCAAGGCCACAGAGTGGCACAGTAACAGCATCTGCCAGAGGCAGCAGTCGAATACATTTCAAGGCCACAGAGTGGCACAGTATCTGCGAGAGGCAGCAGTCGAATACATTTCAAGGCCACAGAGTGGGAGAGGCAGCAGGAGTCGTACTAGTCGTACTAATTTTAATGAGACAGACTGGCACAGTGACATACCCTGGGAGAGGCATCAGTCATAAAAATTTAATTGCAACATACCGTAGAGTGGCACAATTACATAATTTGGAGGTAGTGGCAGCTAGGAGACAGCGTGTGGAGGCGGCAGCAGCATGAGTAGGCCACAGAGTGGCACAATTACATAATTGGAGGTAGTGGCAGCTAAGTCACAGCGCGTAGAGGCGGCGGCAGCAGCATGAGTAGGCCACAGAGTGGCACAATTACATAATTTGGAGGTAGCGGCAGCTAGGACACAGAGTGTGGAGGCAGCAGCAGCATGAGTAGGCCACAGAGTAGCACAATCACATAATTTGGAGGTAGCGGCAGCTAGGACACAGCGTGTGGAGGCAGCAGCAGCAGCATGCCGTAGAGTGGCACAATTATATAATTTGGAGGTAGAGGCAGCTAGGACATATCGTGTGGAAGCGGCGGCAGCAGCATGAGTAGGCCACAGAGTGGCACAATTACATAATTTGGAGCGTAGCGGCAGCAGCATGTGGAGGCGGCAGCAGCAGCATCAGGCCGCAGAGTGGAATGGTGACATAGCTTGGAGGTGACAGCAGTAGCAGCATAAGGAGACCTGATTGTTGAGGTGGCAGCAGCATCAGAAGGCTACATATAGGGTCAGTGACAGAGTGGAGAGGTGGGTGGCAATACCAGTCACTGGTAAAGATGCTGGGTGGTAGAAGGAGCAGCTCGCAGATGTGTGGCATCAGGTGGGTAGCAGCATCATAAGAGTGGCTGAGGCAGGTAGCCTGAAGAATATAGTCTCATTTGTCAAGGTTTGGGTCACGCATCATGGCTGATCTAATCTGATGCATCAGGCGTTGGTGGGTGTAAATCCTGGCTGATCCACGCCTGATTCATCTTTCCACATTTAGAAGGACAGGCGAGTTCTCCTTGGGCTAACTATGGCCCCCGCCTCACTGAACACCCGCTCTGATGCCACACTACTAGCCGGGCAGGACACAAATCCATTTTGGCTGCCCAGTAGTCCAGCGGATCTTCAATGTGGGGTGGCAGGGTGCTGTCCAAGTAGGCCACCACCTGATGGTTCTGCTCCTGGTCTACCTTCTGCTGCTGGTGAGTACTTTCCGCACTTGGCGGATGAAGAAAGCTGTTCATCAGTGACTCCAGACTCAAGTTGCTGCTGATGGAGCTGGTACTGTTCCTACCCCCCCACCCCGCACAGCAGCAGTGGCAGTGGTAACGTGAGCGTTGAGGGACCCCCCGGTCAGACCTACAAGAGGATGGACGATGACTCAGATAGGCAGCAGCCAACTGACTACATAGGATGTCTCTATAGTAGTTCAGTTTGTCCTCCCTCTCAGCAGGTGAAAAAAAGGCCCCAGGGTCCAAAAGGGTGGAGAGCCAGAAGTCATCCCTCTGCCGGATGGTGACTATTCAGCTGTCACTACGTAAGCAAGTGAGCATGCATCAGGCCATTTGCGCAAGTGACTCGGGACTCCCTGCCTCCAATCCTGTATACTGCCATGTCTTCCCTCTTCTACCTCCTCTGGCTGCTCCTGCTCCTCCTCTTCTGTCACCTGGGTAGAAAAACCACTAAATGCTTGTGCTCCAATGTCCTCCTCCTCCTCCAGTTCAGCCCCCACCGGACTCATGTGGCCGTGAGATGCAGTCTCCACGTCTCCAGTCCCCTGACCAGAAAGATTTTGCAGCATCTGTTCCAGGACATGAAGCAGTGGAATGACGTTGTTCATACCATAGTCCTGGCGACTGACAAATAACGTGGCCTCCTGAAAGGGCCTGAGCAAGCGGCAGGTGTCATGCATGAGCTGCCACTGGCTGACATCAAAATTACACAGGGGAGTACTCCTGTCTGCTTGGATCACTAAGAAATCGTTTATGGCCTTTCTCTGTTCGTACAGTCAGTCCAACATATGGAGGGTAGAATTCCAACGGGTGGAAACGTCACATATCAGCCTATGTTGGGAACGCCATTCTGCCACTGCAGCTCAAAGAGGGTGTGCTTGGCTGTGTAGGAATGGCTGAAGTGCATGGAAAGTTTCCTGGCCATTTTTAGAATGTTTTGCAGTTGGGTATAAGACTTGAGGAACCGTTTGACAACCAGATTAAATACGTGCGCCATGCAGGGCGCATGGCTCAGCGCAGCAGGGACACCATGTTCTTTCTGTTATCTGTCACCATGGTTCAGATTTTTAGTTGTCGCGGAGAAAGACAGCAATCGATTTCTTCTTTCATGATGCAGAGCAGTTCCTCCCCTGTGTGACTTCGTTCGCCAGGCAAACCAGGTGTAGAACTGCGTAACACCACCGTGCCCTGCACATGTGGTATGCTGGAGAAGCGCTATGACTTTGCCCTGCAGTGGAGGCTGAGGTGGTGGAGAAGGAGCCGGACATTAGCGCAGGATCAGCAGTTTGACAACGAGGAGGAGAAAGTGGCGTCACCTGTTCAAGTTGCTTGTGTGGCTGGGCAGGAAGCACATTTACCCAGTGGGCAATAAAGGACATGTACTGGCCTTGACCGTAGTTACAACTCCACACGTCGGCGCTGCTGTGCACTTTGACAGACACCGACAGGCTCAAGGACTGGGCCACCTTCTCTTCTACATATTTGTGCAGGGCTGGGACTGACTTTTTGGCAAAGAAATGACGGCTTGGGGCTCTCCACCTTGGCTCGGCACAAGCCATCAGTTCTCTGAATGGTGCAGAGTCCACCAGTTTAAAAGGGAGGGACTGCAGCAGGAGCAACTTGGACAGGAGCACGGTCAGCTTCTGTGCTGTAGGATGGCTAGAAACGTACTGCTTTCTCTTTGTAATCGCCTCGGTGAACGACTGCTGTCGTAATGACTGGCGAGGAATAAGAGGAGGAGGAGCAGGAGCATCTGGAGCGGTAGATAATGACAGACAGCTCCCTTCGGCAGAGGTGCTGGAGCCTTGACTGCCTGAAATGGGATGCATGCCACTGGGTGATGCTGCTGTTGCTGCTGCCGACTGGACCGCCACATCTGAGCCACGGTTCTCCCAGGCCACTTTGTGGTGATGCTGCATATGTTGGCGCAGGGCCGTGGTGCCAACATTAGCACCCTGGTCACGCTTAACTTTCTGACCACAGATTCTACATATAGCCATGTTCACCTCCTCAGGCGTCTTAACAAAAAACGTCCACACCGCCGAGTAGGCGATTTTACCACCAACACTCCGCACTGACTGAGTGGTACCTCTGCTGCCTGGCTGAGCCCCTGCGCCGCTCTTTTCAAGGTCGGAAAGCACCTGCGAAGAGTGCGGTCTACCCCGTGCCATTTTGGCTCCCGACCTCGCACTGCTGCCACTCCGCTGACTAACGGCCACACTACCGACTTGCTGCCTGCACCACTGCCTGACGCACAAGCTGTCAGTTTCGTCTGCAGATGATGATAATGATAATGAAGCCCTTGCTTCACCCGGCTCCCAAGTGCGATCGGCTACATCATCATCAACTTCAGTTTGCACGTCGCTAATGTCCTCCTCAACTGTCTCAGTGTACAAAGCCTGACCGCTCTCAACATCACCTCCCACTACACTCATCAGTACTTGACCGCCTACTGGAAGGAGCGGATTTCTGCCCCACCTCTTGGCTTCCCAGTAGCTGCTGACTGTCCTCAAGTAGTTTGTCCTCGCTGTATAGTAGCGCAGAGCCTATAGCATATAGTATTTCTCTGGCTGAGGGAACCAAAAAGGACAGAGGCAGGTTGAGGACAGGTGAGGGCACTGGAGCTGCTCCAGGCCCATGCCAACTAAGGGTTGTGTCTGACGAACCCACCGACTCTTGGCTGGGGGTTTCAGATGTCATATGGGAGGAAGTGGATGACCGAGTCAACCATTCAAGAACATCTGGGTTGGTGGTCAACACACGACCACTAGATGACAACGGTAGTTGTGGCCTCGCCGAGTGACCCCTAATGCCACGTCCCCTTCCTCTGCTGAGACCTGTGCTTGTTCCCAAAAAATTTGTGCCACTGCCCCTCCCCTGTGAAGGGCCTGTCACCCCTCTGTCTGACATCCTGTTTGATAAAAAAAATTTAAAATAAAATAAAATGAAGAATACCACCAAAAATTATACCTTGCTCACTGCCTTGCACAACGGCTTAACTATTTCTTTCAGAAATAACGTCACCTACACAGTGTGTTAACAATGGGTTACTGCACAGCACTATACACTTTGTTTATTTAGTGACTGACGCTGCGACCATTGATTTAAAAGGAACGAGCCCAGAACCACATCAACTCTTTTTTGGGCAATTCAACTTCACTGACTACGTTAGCACAATATCACGCTTTTCTGTTTGGATGGCGAATGACGCCAAAAATATTTAGTTAAAATGAACAACCGCAAAAAAACCTATTAACTGTTTTTTTGGCCAATTCAACTTCGCCGAGGAAGTTTGATTTTTTTTTTCCCAAACACAACCCAAAAGATAACCTTTTTTTTTGTTTGTTTTGTTTTTTGTTTGTTTTTTGCTTTTTTTACAGCAACTGACGCTGCGACTATCAATTTAAAAGGAACGAGCCCAGAACCACGTCTTAACTCTTCTTTGGGCAATTCAACTTCCCTAACTATGTTAGCACAATATTACGCTTTTCTGTTTGGATGGCGAATGACGCCAAAAATACTTAGTTAAAATGAACAACCGCAAAAAAAAAACCTATTAACTGTTTTTTGGCCAATTCAACGTCACCGAGGAAGTTTGATTTTTTTTCCCCAAAACACAACCCAAAAGATAACCTTTTTTTTTTTTCTTTTCTTTTCTTTTTTTACAGCGACTGACGCTGCGACTATCTATTTAAAAGGAACGAGCCCAAAACCACGTCTTAACTCTTCTTTGGGCAATTCAACGTAACTGACTACGTTAGCAAAATATCACGCTTTTCTGTTTGGATGGCGAATGGCGCCAAAAATACTTAGTTAAAATGAACAACCGCAAAAAAAACGTATTAACTGTTTTTTGGCCAATTCAACTTCGCCAAGGAAGTTTTATTTTTTTTTTTTACCCAACACAACACAAAAGATAACTTTTTTTTTTTCTCTATAAATGTAGCCCTAACAAAGCTCTGACCCTCTTACTGCACTGCAACAAGGAACACAAGTGGTGCTTCTTTGAATAAAGCACCCCAATACAGCCTTTAGAACAGAGTGCTCCAAACCCCAATGCCCAGTCACTGCTGCTCAGTGTACCAGAATAGCGATTTCACTGCTTGTTAATCCCCTATGGATTCTGTCTAGAAATCGTCCCTCTCCTATCCCTGCAATTCAGATTATCTAACCCTGATCTCCTCATTTCTTTTCTTTAGCAACGTTTTTCTATCACTTGCCCTATCTTTCCTGACGTCTGTCTCTGGTCTAAAATCAATTGCAAATGGTGGATTCCAGCGCTGCAGAGCTATTTATAGGGCTGTGACATCAAAGGACCTGGCTGGCTGCTAATTGGCTACATGTCTGCATGTGATCGCATTGTGGGTGTTTACTTCTTTGTCCCAGAAATCCTTACCCCATGTCATGCCATGTGTTTGCAGCCATTTTAGGAAAAAAAAAAAAGATTCGTTACCACGAATCGCCATGAAATTCGCTTTCGTGGCGAATAGAATTTTCCATTAAATTCATAACAAATTCCACTTCGTCAGCTTGGATTCGCTCATCTCTAATTGTAAGCCATAAGGTTGTAAATTTGGCTAATAAACCAAATTTGCAATAGGTTGAATAATTTTTACTACAACTGCATGTGATGTAAATATAATGTAAAAATGTTCACAACATTGGTGGATACACACAAGTTTATTCAAAAGTAACCCTCCTGATTCAGATTTACTTTCCCCCAGGTACCTCAAACAGTCTTCTCTCCCTCCAGTTAACTCCATCCCTTCTTAGACCCCTTCCTTCAACTTTTTCTTCACTCTCCTCTTTCACCTCTCTTTTCTTTTTATTGTATCTATTGTAGCTATCCATCAATACAAGATGCCGAAGCCATTATACCAAAGGTATAATGTGCCACAAACTGAACTGACAGAATAAAAACTTAAAGCCAAATTTGTTGGTCCAAGGGCAATAAACTTCCATATTTTATATTTATAAGTTGGCAATGGTGGCAAAAAGAAACTTGTAGTGCATGCAAATAGTAAAATGGTTTTCAGTGTATTCAATGACAATGCATCTATACTGAGTCAAGTACAGAAGCAGAATAGTGCATAATAGGTCTTTAGCCGCAGAACCATCAATCTGCTTAATTCTTCATAGGAGGACATAATACTAGATTGGGACAGAATGTACAGTATATAAGTCATTTGAATAAACCAGTGGAGACCAATGTGCAATGTGCTTTTTGTTACAATGTTTCTGACTTGTAAAATACATCAGGAAAAGGAATGAAACTAAAAAAAAAGAGCAAATCTGAAAGCGTAATTTTACAAGGAGCGATGGTAATCTTTAGCAAAACATTAAAAGCCACCAAACACCAAGGACATGCTAATGTTTCTTGTTTTAATGCTGTTTAAGCTGTGAACAAGGATGATACAGGGGAAAACTCAAGCTTTCATAAAGTGGAACATAACAGAATAAGTGTCACACATGCCATGTCAATAAATTAAACTGGTGCTTCCAAGACCACCTGAAATTACGTCTAGTGTTCAATTCTGGTTGTATAAAGATCAAGGAAAAACAAATGATGTAGTATCTACATAATACATGACTCAGTTGAATAGTTTCCTCTCCTTGTTGGTCCAACTGAATAGTGTTTTTCTGAAGATAAAATGGAAGAGCAACCATACTTTTTCCATGGTGGCTCAATTGCTTAGTGTTTAGTCCCTATGGAACTTGCTAATGTCTATTCCCTGTAGACACAACCTAACAGGTAACCAGTAACAAAACACTGAGATACTATACCACAGAACATTAGGCACACTAGGAGAGGGACTATGAAGCATCTCAATTCAAAGTGCACTTCATAGTGAAGCTCCACCCCCTCGACACTTGCAAAAGCACAATCTAGCAGAATAAAAGTTCATATTATCACTATTTCTAATCACAAAAGCTGCACAAAATGAATGTTTTTTTTTATCCTACCTAGTGCTGGCAGCAGTTTCACATGGTCAAAACTGCACATAGGCTCCATTTAAAGTGCAGCAAAGCATGGCATCACATATTCCTGCTACTGTATTCTCCCTTTATATATACAGTAGGTGCCTGTACCTATGCAATTCTGAAAATCTTCATGGATTCTGAGGATTGGTATGGAATAGACTGAATTATATAACAGGTAAATCTACAGAAATGAAATAATACATGATATTATGACTACTCACACTTTAGCCTGATTGATTCTATTCTCTGTGCTTGCTTATAACCACTATAAGCGGCTTTGTCTGTACAACCTTGTAATTTCTTCCAGCCTTCTATTTTGTTGCAGAAAAAAATAAAAATAAATAATAATTACATGGGCAATTGACTTTAGTGGCACCATGTTTTTCATGGAGTTGTTCAGCATGGAACAAACATTTACATTTTCTAGTTATAACAAGTTATTGAGGCTTTCAAATGTGTAAAAATGTACATTGTAAGTTAAGAAAGTTAAACTATTTTGTTGGTTGCTTTTATTTATTTATTTTTATGCAGATAGCAAGCTTTCATTTCACTCATTTTTTGTATTTTACAGTTTATTGAATTTTCACATTTATATTTTTAAAGTTGCATTTCTTAGCCCAAGGTAAATGGTTACATTGTATACATTGTGACAACTGCACCATTTGTAAGTACTGAATTTACTATACAGAAATCTTAGGCAAGAAAACTGGTCTCCTAACAACCAAGGTAGGAAACAAAAAAAAGCAAAATATGGCAACTACTTCCACAATGGATTCCCTAAGGAAGCGTAGTGTTTATACATCAGCGTTTCTGTACAAAGAACAATAGCTCTTGTCAGTCAAATTATGAAAAGGTGAATGTCAGTCCTAACCTTTGGATTCTGAAATCATCAACTTATTTTTCCATCTCAGGATGCACTTCTCATAGAAGCTGAGCTTATTTACACTTCCAGATTGGGTACATTGTTAGCACAACGCATTGTAGATAGAATGCTAGCATCACTAGCCAGCATCACTAACTACAGTAGGCTGTCTCTAAGCCAGTATATATTTATGATTAAACCATGGGATACAGTATCCTGCATTTAATCTTAAATAAAAAAGATATACAGTGCCTTGCGAAAGTATTCGGCCCCCTGGAACTTTTCAACCCTTTGCCACATTTCAGGCTTCAAACAAAAAGATATAACATTTTAAATTTTTGATGAAGAATCAACAACAAGTGGGTCACAACTGTGAAGTGGAACGAAATTTATTGGATCATTTAAACTTTTTTTGTAATAATAAAACTGAAAAGTGGGGCGTGCAAAATTATTCGGCCCCCTTGCATTAATACTTTGTTGCGCCACCTTTTGCTGCGATTACAGCTGCAAGTCGCTTGGGGTATGTCTCTATCAGTTTTGCACATCTAGAGACTGAAATTCTTGCCCATTCTTCCTTGCAAAACAGCTCGAGCTCTTTGAGGTTGGATGGAGGTGTTTGTGAACAGCAGTTTTCAGCTCTTTCCACATATTCTCAATTGGATTCAGGTCTGGACTTTGACTTGGCCATTCTAACCTGGATACGTTTATTTTTGAACCATTCCATTGTAGATTTTGCTTTATGTTTGGGATCATTGTCTTGTTGGAAGATAAATCTCCTGTCCTAGTCTCAGGTCTTTTGCAGACTCCAACAGGTTTTCATCCAGAATGGTCCTGTATTTGGCTCCATCCATCTTCCATCAATTTTAACCATCTTCCCTGTCCCTGCTGATGAAAAGCAGGCTCAAACCATGATGCTGCCACCCCATGTTTGACAGTGGGGATGGTGTGTTCAGGGTGATGAGCTGTGTTGCTTTTACGCCAAACATATCGTTTTGCATGGTTTCCAAAAAGTTGGATTTTGGTTTCATCTGACCAGAGCACCTTCTTCCACATGTTTGGTGTGTCTCCCAGGTGGCTTGTGGCAAACTGTAAACAAGACTTTTTATGGATATCTTTGAGAAATGGCTTTCTTCTTGCCAGTCTTCCATAAAGGCCAGATTTGTGAAGTGTTCGACTGATTGTTGTCCTATGGATAGACTCTCCCACCTCAGCTGTAGATCTCTGCAGTTCATCCAGAGTGATCATGGGCCTCTTGGCTGCATCTCTGATCAGTCTTCTCCTTTAGAGGGACGGCTGGGTCTTGGCAGATTTGCAGTGGTCTGATACTCCTTCCATTTCAATATGATCGCTTGCACAGTGCTCCTTGGGATGTTTAAAGCTTGTTTAAATCTTTTGGTATCCAAATCTGGCTTTAAACTTCTCCACAACAGTATCACGGACCTGCCTGGTGTGTTCCTTGGTCTTCATGATGCTCTCTGTGCTTTAAACAGAACCCTGAGACTATCACAGAGCAGGTGCATTTATATGGAGACTTGATTACACACAGGTGGATTCTATTTATCTTCATCAGTCATTTAGGACAACATTGGATCATTCAGAGATCCTCAATCAACTTCTGGAGTGAGTTTTCTGAACTGAAAGTAAATGGGCCGAATAATTTTGCACTCCCAACTTTTCAGTTTTATTATTACAAAAAAAGTTTAAATGATCCAATAAATTTCGATCCATTTCACAATTGTTGTTGATTCTTCACCAAAAATTTTAAATGTTATATCTTTATGTTTGAAGCCTGAAATGTGGCAAAAGGTTGAAAAGTTCCAGGGGGCCGAATACTTTCGCAAGGCACTGTATCTGATCCCAATGAGACAGCTATGCTATTTATGGCCCCATAAAACAACGGAAAATGCATTATGCCAACTCCTTTCCGGTCTGCAAGTGAAAAAATTTAATCAAACATCACCAAACATTCAGCATAGCTCTGCTTTTCACTGTAGATGTCTAGTTACCCTGACCAACTAACCCTACATATGACAGGTTTGTGATAATCTACTAGGCTACAATAACAGCAACAATTATAAGGTGGTTCAGTTCCCTATGGGAACTATAAAAAAAGTGTAAAAAAAAATTCTATCAAAAAGTTCAAATCACCCCCCTTTCCCCAAAATGAGAATAAAAAAATGTAAAAAAAAATTAAAAAATACAGATCATGGGTATTGCCGCGTGCATAAATGCCTGTGCTATCAAAATAAGAAATGTATTAATCCAATACGGCAGAATGGTATCAATGAAAATTAAACATCGTCTCGCAAAAAATGAGCCCTCATACAGCTCCGCACACATAACTACTAAAAAGTTATAGAGGTCAGAATATTTTTTTCAAGTTAATTTTTTTTTCAGCATCAAAACGCAAGGAAAAGTATACATATGTGGTATTGACGGATTCATACTGACCTGGAGAATGAAGATCACAAGTCAGTTTTACCGCATAATGAACGTCGTAAAAAAAAACATAAAAATTGTGGCAAAATTAAGTTTTTCTTCCAATTCCACCGCCTTTGGAATTTTTTTCTCACTTTCCACTACATTCTATCTAATATTAAATGGCGGCATTGGAAAGTACAACTTGTCCCACAAAAAATAAGCCCTCAATCGACTAAGTGAATGGAAAAATAAAAAAGTTATGGCTCTGGGAAGGCAGGGAGAGAAAAACAAAAATGTGAATTCAAAAAAACCTCTGGGGTAGAAAGGCTTAAAGGAAAAAGCCCCATACTCTGCACTGCATCATGCAGGCTGTTTGTTTACATTTTCACACTGCTAGGTGGAGGCTTCTGCGTAATAGTGTTTCCGGGGTGACAACCCAGACAGTAATAGGTGATCCCTAGCGCTGCCCTAATCTGTTTTACAAGCTAGGATAGCATTAAAAACCACCCATTAGTGCCGGTGACATCACTGGGAACACTGCTAGCCTCCACCTAGCAGAGCCCGGTACGTCACCAGATCTGCAGACAAAAAAACCTTCCCCTGTGCTATGTACAGCAGGGCAAGGGAGAGCATGAAATGCTCCAATGCTCAACTCATAGGGGCTGACTGGGTGAAGAAGGGGTGTCCGAGTTCAGCTCTGACCCTAGACAACCCCTTTATGTTCTTAAAAGTTTACATGCTGAATATAACCAAAGTAAATATTAAAATTAGGTTTTCATGCTTTTAATAAATAATCATTCAATACTCACTGCAAAATATATTTTTTTCACTTGTAATTAGAAGAATAGCTTTGTCGTCCATATCCACATGTTCATATGAAATCACACTTTCATGAAGTGTTAAAGCTGCTGAAAAGCTGAAATGAGTTGATTTCCATCATCCCCCAAATATATATCACTTTGATATTCATTATGTGTAACATTATGTGAAAAATGTATAGACGGTTGAGATTTATGTAGGCAGAGGTGGCTGCTACTCAAAAAGTGATAATTTGAAAAGTATCTTAGGAAAATATATTTAAAAAGTACCTTATGAACGTCTACTAAATTTGACTGCATTTACTTAGCAACATGACAATTAGCTTGAAAGGTGAGGAAAGTGTGAGTTGACAGTTTAAATTAGGAAATGTCTGGTACTTTGCCCATATGCGAAACTGGTAAAACCTTTCTTAGAATTCATTAGGTAGTTTACAAGGCATTGATTTAATAGCTGTATCAGAGACTCTACTATAAACCTGAAAGTAAAGAGAATATTTGGAGCTTCACTTGCTATATGCCAAGACCCATAAACTAGGATTTAATTTCCGTATTTTACATTTTCCAATGATGTCTAACTACAGGCAGCACTCAAAGTAGGAAAAGGAGTAGTCTTAAACCTCTCATTGATTACATAGATGGTAAAATGGTTACCTCAAAATCTGTACAACTATAAATTACAACAATGGTGCTGAAGATGCCAGCATTTGTGAGTTTGTGATTGCTGGAATAAGAACTGCCAAGCCACATATTACATACAGTACGTTCAATAACAACTATATGTGTTCAATCTCTTTTTATTGAACAAACAGGTAAAACAAGCAACCAGTTCACAGCAGTCATATCGTTTCTTTGTATTTTCAGATAACATGTAAGAGAGATACAATGTGCTGCCAGTTCTTTTATGGAACTGGTCAAAGAAGAATGTAGGAGTTGTGGGGGGGAGGGTATGTAGCATATTCAAAAGATCTGTAATACAGTAAGCGTATGTACCTGTACTTGTTGGGGGCAATCAAGGGCGAGACCAGTGTACCATAGTCAGCAAAGTTGCTAATGACTGAATTAAAGGGTCCAGCTAAGGTTTCCATATTTTCAGAAAATTGTTTGTGGTCAATAGTTCCCAGTGAGCCAATTCTATGAATTTCATCTATATTATTAACCCAGTGATGTATCATAGGTGTCCCTGACTTGCACCATAAAAGGGGGTATGAACAGATTAATTGCAGTTAACAAGATCATAGGAAGATTATGTTTGTAGCGTGTGGCACAATGGAGGTGGTGCAAATTTTATTTATATTGGATTCTATTGCTTTCAAATCACTGAAATCAAAATTATAATTTGGTAGTAATATTGACGCTACAAAAAAACCCTATTATTGAAAAGCACAATTAAAACACAACTTTTAATATTTATAAATAAAATCACTTCCTAATAACTGCAGATAGGGCCCAAACGGCAAAAAAACAAACGCAAATAAAATTGGTATCCAGGAGCAGGTAAAACATAAATCATGGGCAGCGTAGTGGGGGGGAAAAAAGAAACACTTTCCCTAATACTGACTCTAAAAGTTTCTATAAATATATCAGCCACAGCACTCATCCAACTTGGGTCTTTTGTAGGGTGCTCATCCTGTTCTGGTCCCACTCCACCTAAGATTCATGTAAAGGTTCGAAGCATGGTTTGACAACCGAAATCCATCTACATTATATTTTGCTCTATAGTAAAGCCAAAGCCTCCAAAACATGCTTTGCAAAGCCTAGTAGGATAATATTGGTGTAACAGCAGCTGCTGTGCGCCACTGTTCCTCTGCATACTGCCGCCGTCATGGGCGTCATGTTCAGCGGTGATCTGCTGCCTGTGTTTCCCGTTCACCGCTGCAGTCCTGGGCTCTGTCTGTTTAAGTGCTGTTGCTCTGTGATCCACTCCAGAGTTTCCATTCAGCCCTGGCTACAACATCCGTGTTCCTTGCATCACTCCCTCTGGGCTGGAGCAGGTTTGAACATGTTACCATGTTAGATCATGTGGGTGGATCATGTGACCTCGTTGACCAACCCTGGCACTATTTAAGTGGCTCAGCCCTCTTCCCAGATGCCTCAGTGTCAAGGTCCTTTGTCTTGCCTTAGGTTGTGCTTGTTCCTGTTTTTGTTCCAGTGTTCTGTCTCCCGCTTTTGTTACCGGACTCCGCTACCCGCCTGATCCCTGCCTGCCTGCATTGACTCTCTCGTTGTTGACCCAGATTGCCTGACTTGCTCCTGTGCCACCTGCCCTGACCCATAGCCTGTCTGACTTTGCCTCTGCCTCATCCTTCGGTCCTGCATTGTTGCTCCTGGTAACGACCTGGCCCTCTGACCACCGCTGTACTTCTGTACCTTCGCAGGTATCTCCTGGTCCGCCTGGACCAGCTGCCTCATGTTCCAACCCTCCTCAAGGTAACGACCTGGTGTTCCCCTCGGAAAGTCTATCTCCACCATCAGGGGTATTGTGAAGATCGAGGGGTTTCACTTAGACAACGCCCTTAGAGGAGGTAGGGCACGAGGCACAGTGGGCCCACACCTGCTGATTCGTGACAATTGGATTTATTTTCCCAACAGATAGGAGGATAGTATAGGCCTCTAAAGCCTGTGGAGGGACATTTCCGTGTGCCTGTGGAGGTACATCTCCATTTAAGGGGTTGTCAAAGTTATTTTTATTGATGAGCTATCCTCAGGATAGGTCATCAATATCAGATCAACGGGGGTCTGACATTCAGCATCCCTGCCGATCATCTGGCTGAAGAGAAGGCTCGCGCCATGCCAGCACAGCCTTCTCTTCATTGTTTACTTGCTCCTCCGTCACAACAGCAGCGGTGAGCAGGTGTAACTACAAGAAGCCGTCCCATTGAAATGAATGGGACAGTTTCTTGTAGTTACACCTGCTCACCGCTGCTGTTGTAATAGCAAGCAGGCAAACAATGAAGAGAACCCTGCACTGGCACTAGCAGGGGGGCGGAAGTCCAAAGGATAGGTCATCAACAATAATACCTTGGACAACCCCTTTAAGATAGCTTTACAAAAGAATGTGAAATGAAAGGGCAATAGCAATTTTTATTTCTTGTAATCATTTATCATGAGGCCGTCCAGGCCAAGGTTCTTTTTGGATGGGATTGAGTTTAATACTTTACTTAACTCCTGGGAGGTGACAGGCCACATTAGAGACATATTGTCTTCCTCTGGTATACCGGAATGACTCACAGAAAGTAAGTAATCTTTTATGGCAGATTGCAAGCTGGTCGGGGTCTGAGGGCCATTTGCATCAGGTTTTAAATTATGAAGCTTATTAGCCAAATACAATGTATGGAAAGCTGGATGGATGTTATTGCGCTTGGTGGGGTAGTAAACTTAGTGATAAATGAGTAAGTGAGTTTAATAATAATCTTAATTTATATAGTGCCAACATATTCTGCAGCAATTTGCATTCGGAGGGTTCATGTACAAAAAAAATCATGCATTACATAACAACAAATTAATCAACAAATAAAACAAGAGGAATGAGGGGCCTACTCGTAAGAGTTTATAATCTATGAGGTAGGGGGACACAATATATAAAAAGTGCTTGTTTTGTATAGTCCAACCATCTTAACAAAATAAGGGACATAAACACAGTTGAGTCACATTATTATAACCACCAGCTAATATTCAGAGTAACTGCCATGGGCAGTACAGACAGCAGCTAGATGGGCTGGGAGTGACTTAAGGTCCTGGTAAGTTGTCACAGGTATCTGGAGCCATGCTGACTGCAGTGCCTTCCACAGCTGCTGGAGGGTGCATGAGAGAGGATCCATAGAGCGAACACGATGATCGAGGTGGTCCCAAGCTCAAGTGGGTTCAAGTCTGGGGAATTAGGGGCAAGGGTAGTATGTAAGTCTTGGCTATGCTCTTCCAACCAACATTGGATATTTCTAGCCATATGACATGTCGCATTGTCTTGCTGGAATATCCCATCTGTCCCAGGGAAGACAATAAGCATGTATGGGTGTATGTGATCTGCAAGGTTGAATTCATACCTAAATCAGTTGAGACTGCATTCCACATGGATGTGTGAGCCCAGAGATTGCCGTGAAAACATTCCCTAAATCATAACACTGCCATGACCAGCTTATGTTCTTTCCGCAATGGTTGCAGGATGTTTGATTTCTGATGTTTTTTGCCTGACACTCCAAGGTCCATCCATTCTATGAAGAAGAAAACATGATTCATCCAATCAGTGGAGATCCAATAATAATGTGAAAATTGAAGCCTTATTTTCCAATGCAACTTCATTAGCAGAGGTACAGAGACCATTGTCTGCTTTGGAACCCCATACACAGTATCGTTTTGTGATGTGTTGCTTTAGAAACACATTTATTAGCCCCCTGGTTCATTTTGGCAGTGAGCTGCTCCACTGTAGCATCTCGGTTTGCCCCTGCTCACCTTCGTAGCCAACATTGACCTCTCACATCAATGTCTTGTGGTGCTCTGCAATTTCCACGTCACTTATTCGCAATGGTGCCATTTGTCCCACTCACTATACACTTTCACCACTGCAGCATGAGAACAGTTCACAAACTGTACAGTTTTATAAATTACTGCCATTCATGGCCCAAAAGCAAATAATCATGCCTTTTTGCAACTTTGATAAAACGGCTCTTTTACTCATGACAGCAATGAGGGATATGTGGGCAGAAAACCTTCACACACTTTATTATATTCACCAAGACAGATCATGACTAGAGATGAGCGAGTAGTGTTCGATCGAGCTGGTATTCGATCGAATACTACGATATTCGGCGTGCTCGATTTCTTTCGAGTATAACGGCGATGGCGCACTTAGAATTCGTTTCCCCTCCCACCTTCCCTGGCGCTCTTTTTCCACCAGTCACCATGCAGGGGGGGTATGACAGGCACGCTGAGCACGCTGGCAGCGCGAAAACGGCGTCTACATGCATTGGCTGGAAAAACCATGTGACCTCGAATATTAAAAACTCAGCTCTTCCTGCTCGTTCGCATATGCTGCGTGAACTTAGTCAGGGACAGAGGCTGGAGAAGGGAGAGACAGGTTTTAGCTGTTGGACAGGCAGGAGCGTGATTAAAAGCCCTTATCAGGGCTACTATAGTGCAGTACAGTGATAGCTTTACTACAAGATACACTTTACAGAGAACGGCTGCCGTATTCAGGGATAGCTGCTGGAGTAGGGACAGAGAGAGGCATTAGTGGTGTATTAGGTGCTCTGCTACATACCAAACTATATTTGGCACTACTGCTGTGTACCTTGAAATATACAATATATAGGCCTTTCAATTGGGCAACTGTACTGTGCGTTCTCTTGCAAAGTAATTTCTCAACCTGGTGTTCATACACACCGTCTGATCACTTAGTACACGGCTGTGTACCTTGAAATATACAATATATAGGCCTTTCAATTGGGCAACTGTACTGTGCGTTCTCTTGCAAAGTAATTTCTCAAACCTGGTGTTAATACACACCGTCTGATCACTTAGTACACGGCTGTGTAGCCTTGAAATATACAATATATGGCCTTTCAATTGGCAACTGTACTGTGCGTTCTCTTGCAAAGTAATTTCTCATAACCTGGTGTTCATACACACCGTCTGATCACTTAGTACACGGCTGTGTACCTTGAAATATACAATATATAGGCTTTATAATTGCCAACTGTACTGTGCGTTCTCTTGCAAAGTAATTTCTCATACCTGGTGTTCATACACACCGTCTGATCACTTAGTACACGGCTTGTGTACCTTGAAATATACAATATATAGGCCTTTCAATTGGCAACTGTACTGTGGCGTTCTCTTGCAAAAGTAATTTCTCAAACCTGGTGTTCATCACACCGTCTGATCACTTAGTACACGGCTGTGTACCTTGAAATATACAATATATAGGCCTTATAATTGGCAACTGTACTGTGCGTTCTCTTGCAAAGTAATTTCTCATACCTGGTGTTCATACACACCGTCTGAATCAGTTAGTACACGGCTGTGTACCTTGAAAATATAAATATATAGGCCTTTCAATTGGCAACTGTACTGTGCGTTCTCTGCAAAGTAATTTCTCATACCTGGTGTTCATACACACTGTCTGATCAGTTAGTAACACGGCTGTGTACTTGAAATATACAATATATAGGCCTTTCAATTGGCAACTGTACTGTGCGTTCTCTTGCAAAGTAATTTCTCAAACCTGGTGTTCATACACACGTCTGATCAGTTAGTACACGGCTATGTACCTTGAAAATATACAATATATAGGGCCTTATAATTGGCAACTGTACTGTGCGTTCTCTTGCAAAGTAATTTCTCATACCTGGTGTTCATACATAACCGTCTGATCAGTTAGTACACGGCTGTGTACCTTGAAATATACAATATATAGGCCTTATAATTGGCAACTGTACTGTGCGTTCTCTTGCAAAGTAATTTCTCAAACCTGGTGTTCATACACACCGTCTGATCAGTTAGTAACGGCTGTGTACCTTGAAATATACAATATATAGGCCTTATAATTGGCAACTGTACTGTGCGTTCTCTTTGCAAAGTAATTCTCATAACTGGTGTTCATACACACCGTCTGATCACTTAGTACACGGCTGTGTACCTTGAAATATACAATATATTAGGCCTTATAATTGGCAACTGTACTGTGCGTTCTTCTTGCAAAGTAATTTCTCAAACCTGGTGTTCATACACACCGTCTGATCACTTAGTACACGGCTGTGTACCTTGAAATATACAATATATAGGCCTTATAATTGGCAACTGTACTGTGCGTTCTCTTGCAAAGTAATTTCTCAAACCTGGTGTTCATACACACCGTCTGATCACTGTTAGTACACGGCTGTGTACCTTGAAATATACAATATATAGGCCTTATAATTGGCAACTGTACTGTGCGTTCTCTTGCAAAGTAATTTCTCATACCTGGTGTTCATACATACCACCGTCTGATCACTTAGTACACGGCTGTGTACCTTGAAATATACAATATATAGGCCTTATAATTGGCAACTGTACTGTGCGTTCTCTTGCAAAGTAATTTCTCAAACCTGGTGTTTCATACACACCGTCTGATCAGTTAGTACACGGCTGTGTACCTTGAAAATATACAATATATAGGCCTTATAATTGGCAACTGTACTGTGCGTTCTCTTGCAAAGTAATTTCTCATACCTGGTGTTCATACACACCGTCTGATCACTTAGTACACGGCTGTGTACCTTGAAATATACAATATATAGGCCTTATAATTGGCAACTGTACTGTGCGTTCTCTTGCAAAGTAATTTCTCATACCTGGTGTTCATACACACCGTCTG
>ONZH01008040.1:0-30425 GCA_900303285.1 Rhinella marina | reverse complement strand
CTCAGATCAGTAGCCCCCTTCAGACCTCAGATCAGCCTTAGCCTATAGTGCCCCCTTCAGACCTCAGATAGCCTATAGTGCCCCCTTCAGCCTCAGTTAGTGCCCCCTTCAGACCTCAATCAGCCTCAGTCAGTGCCCCCCTTCAACCTCAGATCAGCCTTAGTGCCCCCTTCAGACCTCAGATCAGCCTAGTAGTGCCCCCTTCAGACCTCAGTCAGCCTGTAGTGCCCCCTTCCAGCCTGTAGGCAGACCTCAGATCAGCCTGTAGTGCCACCTTCAGTCAGACCTCAGATCAGCCTGTAGTTCAGATCAGCCACTGTGCCCCATAAAAAAAATAAATAAAATCTTACCCTGCTCCGCTCCGACGCTCTTCTCTCTTCACTGCCCGCTCTGCACTGTCACCTGACTGCGTGCAGCCTCAGTCAGAGTGCGCGCACTACGTCCTGACGCTGTACCAGTCAGGCGTGTGCAGCGCACACAGGAAGACCAAGGAAGGTACCGGAGCGCAGGAGGAGCTGAGCGGTGAGTACCAGGACCCAGCTCCTGCAATGAGCGCTTCCATCTGTATTGATGGAAGCGCTCATTGCTTCCTGCGCCCCCAAAAAGGAGGACTTCTGGCCGTCCGTCCTGGCCTTTAGCTGGACGGAGGACCAGGAGTCCAAAAAACCGGACTGTCCAGCCAAAAACCGGACGGATGGCCACCCTAGCCGTCCAATGACATCACCGCTCCTGCTCTGGGTCTCACGTCATCACATCATCATGCGAGCACCAGCGCAGGAGGTTGTGTTGATGTCATTGCGGCTTCTTTCACTGTTCTAATGCCTCACAGGCTTGAGGCCTAGCGGCCTAAGTTTTGTGCAGTTGGACGACCATGCACCCCCCCCCCCCCTCCCTTTATGGGTAGTGAAGTGGGTGCCCTAGGCAGATGACTACTCTTCCCTATCCATTGTCCCGGCCCTAACTCAGAACACATTACATCAGGAGGTATAACAGGAGAGGACTATAACTCCCAGCATGTCTAAGTCATTATTTAATATCAGAGCACATTACAGGGGACGTATAAGAGGTTGGGACAACAACTCCAAGCAGGGGCGTAGCTAACGGCTCGTGGGCCCTGGTGCAAGAGTTTCAGCTTGGGCCCCCATTCCCTCAGTTCTTTGTGTTTCTCTTATGTAGCACAAGGGTCTTGGGCCCCCTAAGGCTCCTGGGCCCGGTAGCGACTGCTACCTCTGCACCCCCTATAGCTACGCCCCTGACTCCAAGCATGTCCAAGCTGTTATTATGTATTATCAGAGTACATTACAAGAGGTGGTATAAGAGAAGACTACAACTCCCAGCATGTCCAAGCAGTTATTATGTAATATCAGAGTACATTATAAGAGGTATAAGAGGTGATGACTACAACTCCCAGCATATCCAGGGTGTTGTAACATACCCTGATATTACATAACTGCTTGGACATGCTGGGAGTTATAGTCCTCTCCACTTATCCCTCCTCTTGTAATGTACTCTGATATTACATAACAGGAGGTATAAGAGGAGAGGACTACAACTCCCAGCATTTCCCTGGCACTTACATTGAATCCTCCTTCACTTCTTCCTATGCATCACTGGTCTTCTTTACTTTACTGCCCTGCTGAGCTCCGCCTCCTGTTCTAGTCACATGATGGTGACGTCATGGCAGGTCCTTCATCCCCTCTTCTCAGCTTAGCTCTGCCTCCTCCACATCGCAGGTCCTGGTCAGCAATGTGGTAATGATTTCTGCACTGTAAAGTGCAGCTGTTTAGCTGTCCTCCTGCTTGCTTCCACAAACATGGAAGCTGAACAGCAGCACTGAAGCAGGGGGCCCCTTAGACGATGGGGGCCCTGGGCAATTGCCCAGTTTGCCCCCCCTAACGCCGGCCCTGGTCCTGTGCTCCCCCCTCCCCGAGTAGCTGCCCTCAGCTGATTTCATGGGATGTTTGGAGACAAATGTCGAACCATCTGCAGGAATGGTAAGTGTTATGTGTGACAAGTGTATGAATGTGTATGTGTATCTGTAATAACTGTGTATGGGTACATACAGTATGTTTATATATGTAATATGTATGGCAGAAGTTTCAATTACACCTTTACATGTGTGATATGTGTGCATAATATTTAAAGTGTTTGTATATCTCATCTCTTAATATTATAAAAATGAGTTTCTGTCTGTCTGTCTGTCTGTTCTTTATGCACGACCAAACTACTGGACCAATTTTCACCAAATTCGGCACACAGGTACGTTAGGTGTCCGGGAAGTTTTTAGACCAGGTCTCAGCTCTCTAGGATGTATCGTTCCCAAGATATTCCCAAAACATGATCTCCATTAGCCAATATTAGTCTGGGAGCATTTCACTGCCAACTGCCATTTTCTCCAGATGCACACAGGTTTCCATAACAACCTAGCCAGGTAATTAGCAGCAAGCTGAGGAGCTCAGCCATTTCTATTCACTGCTTTAAAGGGGCAGAGTGCTGTGGATGACACTGTTAAAGGGGTATTCCGGTTAGCATAAATATAACTTATGTTTTAGACTAATTTTAGACTAAGACCGTTCAGTAGTAATAAAAGATGCTTTCTTCTACTGCTACCCATTGTGTGTCCTCATAAATTACCATGGCATCGACCTATAATTCAAGCTGCCCCCTAAAGAAGGACTTAAAACCCCGGCCCCAGGTCTTACTAAGCCACGCCCCTGACTTGGTCAGGTCACGCCCCCTCCCACTCCGCAGCCAATGGGGCAGGGTCGTTGCCAGGTCAAAATATTCGGGGCTTGAGCCCCTGATGTTTTGTTCAGAGCCCTGAATGTTATGGCAGCTGCAAGGCACAGGGTGATGTAGTAATACTTCCGCAGAGAGAAGGAGACAAGCAGCGCTCCTCCCTCTCTTCTGCAATACCAGTGCTGATTGGTGGAGCAGCAGTCAGCAGGCTTCTCTCAGAGCTGCTGCTCCACTAATCAGAGCCTCCTCCTGCACACTGTGGGAGCGTGTCAGGCTAGGAGGCGGGGCCAGTGTGAGGAGGATAAGACACTGAGGTCTGTGTGGAGCAGCATGAGGAAGGAGGTGGGGCTTATCTGGAGAGGATTCAGGCATCTGACCTGTGAGGAACTTCTTCACAGTGAGTATATACCATAATGTAAATGTGCTGGAGCCTGAGCATGAGGGATGTGCAGTGTATGAGGAGAGAGGAGGAGGGGGCTCTGTACATGAGGAGAGATGTGTGTGTGTGTGTGTGTGGGGGGGGGTGCTCAGTACATGAGGAGACAGAGGGGGGCTCTGTAAATGAGGGGAGATGGGGGTGCTCAGTACATGAGGGGAGAGGGCGGGTGCTCAGTACATGAGGAGAGAGGTGAGGGGGCTATGTAAATGAGGGGAGAGGGGGTGCTCAGTACATGAGGGAGATGGGGGGGCTCTGTAAATGAGGGGAAATGGGGTAGTGCTCAGTACATGAGGAGAGAGGGGGGCTCTGTAAATGAGGGACGAGGGGGTGCTCAATACATGAGGGGAGATGGGGGGTGCTCAGTATATGAGGGGAGATACTGTGGAGGATAGGGGTGCTCAGTACATGAGGGGAGATGGGGGGCTGCCTCAGTACATGAGGGAGATACTGTGGAGGATGGGGTGCTCAGTGTAATGAGGGAGATACTGTGGAGGATGGGGTGCTCAGTATATGAGGGGAGATACTGTGGAGGATAGGGGTGCTCAGTACATGAGGGGAGATGGGGGGCTGCTCAGTACATGAGGGGAGATGCTGGTGGGGTGCTCAGTACATGAGCGGAGATACTGTGGAGGATGGGGGTGATCAGTGTATGAGGGAAGATACTGTGGAGGATGGGGGTGCTCAGTGTATGAGGGAGAATACTGTGGAGGATGTGGTGCTCAGTGTATGAGGGGAGATACTGTGGAGGATGGGGTGCTCAGTGTATCAGGGGAGATACTGTGGAGGATGGAGGTGCTCAGTGTATGAGGGGAGATACTGTGGAGGATAGGGTGCTCAGGGTATGAGGGAGATACTGTGGAGGATGGGGTGCTCAGTGGTATGAGGGGAGATACTGTGGAGGGATGGGGGTGCTCAGTTATGAGGGGAGATACTGTGAATATGGGGGTGTTCAGTCTATGAGGGGAGATACTGTGCAGTATGGGGGTACTCAGTGTATGAGGGGAGATACTGTGGAGGATGGGGTGCTCAGTATATTGAGGGGAGATACTGTGGAGGATAGGGGTGCTCAGTACATGAGGGGAGATGGGGGGCTGCTCAGTACATGAGGGGAGATGCTGGTGGGGTGCTCAGTACATGAGCGGAGATACTGTGGATGATGGGGGTGATCAGTGTATGAGGGGAGATACTGTGGAGGATGGGGGTGCTCAGTGTATGAGGGGAGATACTGTGGAGGATGTGGTGCTCAGTGTATGAGGGGAGATACTGTGGAGGATGGGGTGCTCAGTGTATGAGGGGAGATACTGTGGAGGATGGGGTGCTCAGTGTATGAGGGAGATACTGTGGAGGATGGGGTGCTCAGTGTATGAGGGAGATACTGTGGAGGATAGGGTGCTCAGTGTATGAGGGGAGATACTGTGGAGGATGGGGTGCTCAGTGTATGAGGGGAGATACTGTGGAGGATAGGGTGCTCAGTGTATGAGGGGAGATACTGTGAAGTATGGGGGTGTTCAGTCTATGAGGGGAGATACTGTGCAGTATGGGGGTACTCAGTGTATGAGGGGAGATACTGTGGAGGATGGGGGTGCTCAGTGTAGGTGGGCGGACAGTGTGGCGGGACTAGTGCTGCACTATGTCCTGGCAGTGAACAGCTCCAGGACGTATTGCACATAGGAGCACACTGACAGGACATAGTGCAGCACTGGCGCCAGCACACAGCGCTAAACCAAGAGCGATGGCGTGTGTATGTGGGGGGGAGAGGACAGAGTGGATATTTCAAGAATATGGCACATATACATTGGAGCTTGAGCCCTGGATCTTTTGAGACCCTAGCAATGCCCCTGCAATGGGGATTGAAAAAATGAAGGTAAATATCAACTTCTGTCATCTGCATTGACTTTCTCTCTGCAACGACACACAGAAACATTAAATGAAATAGATTAAATACACTAATTTTAGACTACGACCATTCAGTAGTAATAAAATATGTTTTTTTCCACTGCTACCCATTGCGTGTCCTCATAAATTACCATGGCATCGACCTGTAATTCAGGCCACCTTCTAAAGAAGGACTTAAAACCCCCGCCCCAGGTCTCGCTAAGCCACGCCCTGACTCCATCAGGTCACTCCCCCTTCCACTCCGCAGCCAACAGGGATTGAAAAAATGAAGCTAAAATTCAACTTCTGTCAGCTGCAGGGGAGGGTGGGAGATTGACTTTCTTTCTGCAATGACAACCAGAAACACTAAATAAAATAGATTAAATATACCCGTGCGAAGCGATGTTTTCTTCCACTGCTACCCATTGCGTGTCCTCATAAATTACCATGGTATCGACCTTTAATTCAGGCCACCCACAAAAGAAGGACTTAAAAGCAACCCCCTTCAAAGTCCCGCTAAACCACGCCCCGACCCGGTCAGGTCACGTCCCCTCCCACTCCGCAGCCAATGGGGATTGAAAAAATGAAGGTAGAAATCAACTACTGTCAGCTGCATTGACTTTCTCTTTGCAACGACAAACACAAACACTAAATGAAATAGACGAAATATACCCGTGCGAAGCCAGGTCCTTCTGCTAGTTATATTATAAAAATGAGTTTCTGTCTGTCTGTCCGTCCATCTGTTCTTTATGCACGACCAAGCTACTGTACCGATTTTCACTAAATTCGGCACATAGGTACATCAGGTGTCCGGGAAGGTTTTAGACCGGAACTCCACTCTCTAAGACGTACCGTTCCCAAAATATTACCTGCATTAGCCAATATTAGCCTGGAAGCCTTTCTCTTCAAATCCCAACTGCCATACTCTCCACAGACACACACAGGTTTAGTTCAGGTTTCCATAACAACACAGCCATTTCTCTTCACTGCTTTAAAGGGGCAGAGCGCTGTGGATGACACTGTTAAAGGGGTATTCTGGGTACCATAAATATAACTTATGTTTTAGACTAATTTTAGACTAAGACCGTTCAGTAGTAATAAAAGAGGTTTTCTTCCACTGCTACCCATTGTGTGTACTCATAAATTACCATGGCATACCTGCAATTCAGGCCACCCTCAAAAGAAGGACTTAAAACCCCTGCCCCAGATCTTGCTAAGCCGCGCCCCCGACTTGGTCAGGCCACGCCTCTTCCCACTTTGCAGCCAACGGGGATTGCAAAAATTAAAGGTAAAAATCAACTTCTGTCAGCTGCAATGACACACAGAAACATTAAATGAAATACTGTATTTTTCGCCCTATAAGAAGCACCGGCCCATAAGACGCACCTAGGTTTTAGAGGAGGACAATAAGAAAAAAATATTTTTCATCAGACCTCAGCTTACAGCCCCAATCAGACCCCCAATGTTAATAAGACCCCAATAAGACCTCAGATCAGACCTAAGATTAGACCCCAATAAGAATACCCCCAATCAGGTCTCAGATAAATCCCCATGCCTCCAATATCAGCCCCCAGTGTCTCCAATTTCAGCCCCCAGTGCCCAGTGCCTCCAATTTCAGCCCCCACTTTTGGGGGAAAAAAATTGCGTTTTATAGGACAAAAATACGGTAGATGAAATATACCTGTGCGAAGCTGGGTCCTTCTGCTAGTCTCTTATATATATAAAAATGAGTTTCTGTCTGTCTGTCCATCTGTCTGTTCTTTATACGCGACCAAACGACTGGACCGATCTTCACCAAATTCGGCACACAGGTACATAAGGTGTCCGGGAATGTTTTAGACCGGGTCTCACTCTCTAGAACGTAGATATTCCCAAAAAATTACCTACATTAGCCAATATTAGCCTGGAAGTCTTTCTTTTCATATCCCAACTGCCATACATACGGTCACATGTCCCTTATCAGCCAATAGAAGCTCGCAGGCCCTTGGTCTCCATATATACAATTTTACTGCAAGTTTCCATAACAACTCAGCCCAGTAACCAGGTTGGTAAAGAGAGGTAATTAGCAGCCAGCTGAGGAGCTCAGGTAAATAGGTAAATTCAGTGCTTACCTCCCACAAGCCATGGCGCAGCCTGCTTCTTACACACGGTCACATGTACACAGTGACGACACATAGGGCACAACTACACTGTTACATGTGTCACGCAACATTGATGTAGCACCAATGTCGTGCAACAATTATTATAATGATAGTCTATGGTGGTGCACTACGGCATGTGACATGCTGCGACTGCGACAGTTTCAGAATAATCCGTCTTGGATGGTTTTTTTGCGACTGTCACCTCCCAGCCGCAGCATGTCACTAGCCTATCATTATAAAAATTGTTACGCGACATTGGTGCGACAAAATGTCCCGCGACATGTTGTTGTGTAGCCCTAGCCTTAAAGGGGCAGGGCGCTGTGGAGGTCACTGTTAAGGGGCCAGGAGCCACTATTAAAGGGGCAGCTGCTGTGGAGCTCACTGTTAAGGGGCAGGGGCCACTATTAAAGGGGCAGCTGCTGTGGAGGTCACTGTTAAAGGGTCATCAAACCGAGTATCAGGAAGTCTTCATTCCCAAGTTTGTCTGTATAGTATCCAAACTACATTTTGGCAACATCCCTGAGTTTAGTGTAATATGTTAATACAAAATTATAACTCATGAATATTCCACCCCCTTGGTACCGCCCACAGGTGCGTTTTTTTGGCGTTTTTTCTGAGGTATGTACACAATATACTGTAAATATCTATATGTCTGGTAATATGTCTATAACAGGGGTGGCCAACCTTACAGACACAAAGAGCCACAAAAAAAAAAAACATATGACTACCAGAAGCCACAAGGTATACATTTACACAAATATGCATGCACACGACAGTATTACTGCAATTGAGTTTTCAAACATTTAAAAGTGTATTTAAACCACCTTTCCTACCTATCAGATGACTGCATTATGCTCAGATCACCGCCCATGCTCAGATGACTTCCCCATGCACAGATGACACCCTCATGCTCAGATGACCGCCCATGCTCAGATGACCCCTCATGCTCAGATGACCCCCTCATGCTCAGATAACTGCCCCATGATCAGATGACACCCTCATGCTCAGACGACCACCCATGCTCAGATGACAACCCTCATGCTCAGATGACACCCATGCTCAGACGACCGTCCATGCCCAGATGACGGTCCATGCTCAGATTTCAATCCTGAGACCCTGTGGGGGGGGGGGGGTGATTTGACATAAGGGAGATCTGACCATGGAGTGTCTGATTTTTAATATGTGAGGTGAGCACTGGGGGGGCTTATTTTGTGGGGGTCTGATGAGGATTTGGGGGTCTTATCTGAGCTCATACTACTACTCATAAAAAAAAAAAAAAAAAACTTCTCTCCTCCAGGCATTTACCTTCTCCTCAGTGACCTGACGTGCACAGCGTCAGGTCAGAGCGCGGAGCTTCCACATACTAGGTCCTAGCTCTGTGCACGTCAGGACATGGGAGGACGTGGGCTGGGAGGAGCCAAAAAGGAAAAACCGGCCCCCTCCCCTGCGATCCCTAGTAATGGCAGAGGAAAGCGGGCCGCGCCGCTCCCCTGACAGCTGCAGGCAGTGTTAAAGTAAAGTGGTCGTGACGCTCCCCTGCGAGCCACATGTGGCCACCCCGCGTCTATAAGCTTTTAACCTGATGAAGGGGACCTTGTATTCCCCGAAACGCGTCGTTTTATGATCATTGATTGTGCACTGTTTTGGTGACAATAAAGTATTGTCATAAAAAATATTTCGGAACGTCTGGACCAGCATCCCTTGCGCCAAAAAAGCAGATCTTCCTTTCTCCACGTGAGTTCCTCTTGGTGGGATTTGGCATCCCTATCCTAAGATTGCACGTCTGCGGCTGCATCCGGTACAAAGTCCCTGCAAATGATTCATGCCTTCAATAGTATTGTGCCTACAGCACAACCATAAAAGGTGAGCACCCATCTTACCATGTTTTAATATTTCCATACTTTCTGAAACGTACTACACGACTGTGCGCCTTTGGTTTCTTTTTTCCTCTATATGAGTGAGATTTGGAGACGCCTACATTAAAAGACTGTTAAAGGGGCGGGCACTGTGGAGGTCACTGTTAAAGGGGAGTTCACTGTGGAGGTCACTGTTAAGGGGGCAGGGCCACTATTAAAGGGGCAGCTGCTGTGGAGGACATTGTTAAGGCAGAAGGGTACTGTGAGTTCACTGTTAGGGGAACGGGGTACTGTGGCAGTCACTCTTAAAGGGATGGGTGTTGTGGAGGTCTCTGTTAAGGTAGTGGGTAGTGTGAAACTCACTGTTAAAGGGGTGGGCTTCTGTGGAGGTCCCATTTTAAGGAGGCTAGGCACTGTGGGAGAGTCACTGTTAAGGGGTGGGAAGCTGTGGAGTTCACTGTTAAGGGTACTGTAGAGGTCACTGTTATGGGGGATACTGTCAATATCTTTTAACGACACACACAAACATTAAATGAAATAGATTAAATATACCCGTGCGAAGCCGGGTCCTTCTGCTAGTATAATATATTCTTGAATGTCTTTGTATAGAATATCAAGCTAACTGCTGGATAAGTTGCCCCTCCCTGGCAGTCTTACTCTTGTGCTGCTGCACCAAGTTGCGGATCATACGCCGGTAAATATATACCAGCAGTGGATATACTGCACACTTAAATATATATGTGCGGTTTAGTCACTTCTGGTATATATTTATTTATGTGTGCAATATAATTATTGCTGATATATATTTTTGTGTGCGGTATATCCACTGCTGGTATATATTTATGCGTATGGTAATAGAATTGCAGAGTCCATAAAAACGGAAGCTCAATCCAAAAAACAAACAAGTGCAATTTTAATTTCTGCTGCATTCTAGGACACCTTCACACCAGCGTTCTTACAGGATCCGTCATGGATCTGCAAAAACGCTTTCAAGACTGATCAGTTTTGTCCTAATGTATTTTGAATGGGAAAGGATCCGTTCAGAATGCATCAGTTTTGCTTCAGCTTAGTCAGAATTCCGCTTAGGAGGAGGACACTAAAACACTGTTTGCTGCATTTTGGTGTCCGCATGACTAAGCAGAGCCAAATGGATCAGTAATGACTCATAATGTAAGTCAATTGGGATGGATCCGTTTTCTCAGACACAATAGAAAAGGAATCCGTTCCCTATTGACTTTCAATGGTGTTCATGACGGATACGTCTTGGCTATTTAAAAGATAATACAACCGGATCCATTCATAATGGATGCAGACGGTTGTATTATCATGACGGAAGCGTTTTTGCTGATCCATGACGGATCCAGCAAAAACGCTGGTGTGAAAGTAGCCTTATTAACTTATGAGTATTGATTTTTCATGCAAAAGGTTTCTTTAATGCCTTTAATGTAGATCAGACTAGTAGAGAATCAGCTGGTTGTTAGGCTAGATAATATCTGGACTAAGAATCCCCTGGGCAATCTTCAGCTGTCAGTCCGTGGCCACATTTCCCCTGAACACCAATTGTGGAAATAAATGAACTGAAAAATGATGGTGTGGTTCATATACATCATTGTAATGCAATATTTGAAACCTAAACTATAGCAGGTCAACCTATCTCTCAACAGTGTGCAACTGTTAAAAGGGGTTCTCCAGGCCGAATATATGTTTTTAAAAAGGGTCAGAATGGCTTAACAAATAATAAAAGAACAATAAAAAAAAGTCTTACCTTGCTGATCCCACAATACCCCCATTCCAACACTTTTTGGGTTTCCCACCGATGTCTCTCGATACAGAAAATGTGACCATTCAACCAATCAATGACTACAGCAGTGACCCACTTCAGCCACTAATTTGCTGAGTGGTCAAATTTCCATGTCGAGAGGGAGCAGGAACTAGAGACTGGCGAAACACCAAGGAAACATCAAACCAGAAAAGGTGGCGTATCAGTGAGATATCAGCAGATTTATTCCTATGAAACTGGCTGACCTGTTGCATGTGCGCTTGGCAGCTGAAGACCTCTTTGTTGGTCCCATGTTCATATGTGCCTGCATTGCTGAGTAAAATGTTTTAATATATGCAAATGAGCCTTTAGGAGTAACTGAGGCATTGTTGTTACACCTACAGGCTATGCTCTCTCTGCAGCTGTCGCACCCTCTGCATTTTGAATGACAGGGCTGGGCAGTGTAAACGTGATCATGCCTGACCCTGTCAATCAAAGTGCAGAGGACACTGAAGTGTCAGGAAGATCACTGTTAAATTAGGCATAATGTCTTGCCTTGAAAAAGAGCTTTTGATCCATATGCAAATGAGCAGCTAAGTGCACTGAGGAAAAGCCCAAGGCACTCTGTGCAACCTTGTTCACCTGCTTCCTCTGCCAGACCCTCCTTCTCCTTGATTGACAGGGCCAGACAAGATAACTATGTGGGACCCTAGCTCTGTCAATCAGGAAGGAGATAAAGGAGCTGGTAGAGGAAGTAGGAGGAGCAAGGGTGCACAGAATGCCCTGGATCTGCTTTTGGTGCACTTAGCTGCTTATTTGCATATAGAGCAGAACTACTTTTTCTCCAGAGTAAAGCAATCAATTGCTACGTGAAAGGTATCATTACATTTAGCTGAGCTAACCCTACAAGGCACAGTTTCTGGTTTAACAGTGAATTTCCTGGTGACAGACTCCTTTTAAAGGGAACTTGTCACCTTGGAAACACCCCCAAACTACAGTAAACTATTAATTCTGAATGTGTAATATTTCTTTTTATATTCACAAGCATTTTGTCGCTGTGTGTCTGAAAATCACCCATGCAATGCATAGAGAGAACACATACTCTCCATTACTTGCTCCCACTTCATTCATTCATTTTCGATTTGCCGACGGTCTATGGCAGAATGCAAGTGAAGATAAAAGTTACAAATTCAGAATTCGTCTATTTTACACAATTCACTGATTACTGTAATTTTAGGTGTTCCCCTGAGGTAAGAGTCTCTGAGGCACAGTAGATATATATAGTAGTAAACCTGACAGTTCTTGGAGCATAAGGTTGTATGATTAATACTGGCTGCTGCATGTGGTGGATTATGAGGCTATAGGGCAGCATACTGGTTACAGTGTTGGGCCCTGGTTCTAACATGATAATAATGCCCAGCCATCACAGGGTCATGAGGCCCAAAAGTGGACATCCCCATCTGACACTGACAATAGTTTCTTGGTTATGTGCTCAATCAATGTTGGTGGTGCTCTCTTCCTGGGAAAAACACTCCATGGGAAAATTTCTGGAGGTTTGGAATCCCTGGGCATTGTATAGAGGTTTCTCTGCCACTTCTTAATATCAATTCTTAATAGCATATATTGGGACGAATTATAATTCTCTGCTCATTGAATCGCTATTCCACTACCCAACAGTCATAGCTTCAGTAACCCAAGTATTGTTTCCATCTGATTCTCTTCTATTCTGAAATGTGTAACCTGTACACTGTATTTTGACATCTGCACCATATACCGCAACTGTCATGACCTGGTTTTCTTGGTGTTATTTTATTTTACTTTCTTGTTTTTGTAGTTGTAACATTTTTGCAACTATATTAAAAGAAGTTCTTGGGCAGAGCACTCTCTAATTTGGTGGTTCATGAACATTAAATAGATAGTATGATGTTGTAGACAATATGGTGGTAGGATATTGGGTTTTGATAATATAGTCTAAATGTCGTAATGACAACACATTAAGCAATAGATAATTCAGTGGTATGCCCAATATTGTGGACTATAATAATATTGAATGTATATCATGGAAGACAAATTATGTAGATTAAAAATATATATATTCTGTTTATTTCAATCTATTGGTTAAAAAATATATTTGTTAGAAAAATATATTATATTAAAAAAATTGCCCCCCAAAAAAGTCGACATAATAAAAATAAAAGTAAAAGTAAAAATAATAATAAAAATAATAATAAAAATAAAAAATAATAATGGGACAAGGAGTCTGTAGAGAAATTATAACAAATGGTTGAATAAAGTTACTTTGAAAATATAGATCATTTGAATGTTGTTTCACTTAGACTCAATGTTCAGGAATTATGTTCCAATAGTGATTGTAGCGGCTACTAAGTGTCAATGATAGTATCCTGTATCTTCTTGTTTAAGATGGTCCAGGATATAATGTTATAATTTCACTGTGGTACATTACCACTCTGGCAGCTGTTATCTTTCCTCCGTCCCTTGTGGTGTGCAGCGTTCCTCCGTCCGGGCGTTGTAAGATGGAGCGGTGTGCTGTGTCTGCGATGATCCCGGTCTTGGCGCGTACTCAGCGTTCCACGTGGCGTCCCACGTGGATGTCAGCCGTATCTGCGCGCGGTTTGCTGAGGGATGAGGGATAGGTAGTAGCTTTTTAAAAAGTAGAATTTCCTTTTCTATTCCTTTGGATTTCCTCTGTTCCCATGTATAGAGGTATATGTTAATGCAGGCTTGTTGGTTACCAGACGCGTTTCGGGGGTCAAACTGCCCCCTTTTTCAATGTTGGTGGTTTATTTCAAAAATGCCTTTTTAGTCTTTATTCAATACATGATCTGTGTGTGCAATGACCTTTACAACCAATGAAAAGCAGACAAGTGCCACGTTCCAACACTAATGAAGTCCTTATGCACACTGCCATAGTGTAAATTCATGTTGTATGGATCTATAATGGCGCTCCTATAGGCAGCAATATACCTCCATGTACCTCCATTTTTTTTTTTATTCTGCAAGATAAAATGTAATACCGCCCATTTCAAGTTATATTACAGATGTTTCTCCTTTCTCAGGACACAATCAAGGGTATAGTTGTATTATAGGTTAGTGTATGTTCTGTTTTCCACAGATTATATTAATAGGATTGTCCAGGATTATAAAAATATGGTTGGATGCTCATTAGCACAGTGTCAAACCTGTCCTCAGGTTGTATGCACCATTGCAGCTCAACCCCAATACCACACACAACCCATGGACAAGCAGCCTTGTTAGTAATTCTGGACAACCCATTTAAGGCCTCTTTCACACTAGCGGCAGCACGGATCCGGCAGGTGAAGGGTGCCACCGGATCCGTGCTGCCGCAGGGACATGTGTGGGGCCGGAACCGTGCTCCGGCCCCACACATGTCACACAGTACAGACACACACACAGACATATACACATACATACTTACATGCTCCCGGTAGGTCTCCACAGCACAGGAGGAGCAGGACGGCGCGCACATAGGACGATTCCCCACAGCGCCCTCTGCTGGGCGCCGGGTGGAATCGTCCTATGTGTGCGCCGTCCTGCTCCTCCTGCGCTGTGGAGACCTCCCGGGAGCATGTAAGTATGTATGTGTACTTGTATGTATATATGTCTGTGTATGTTTATATATGTATGTCTGTATGTGTGTGTGTATGTATGTATGTATGTGTGCAGGTGACGGATCCGTCATGAACTTCATTGAAAGTCAATGGAGGACAGATCCGTTCACCATTGTGTCACACCAAACGGACGGATGCCTGGTTTGCTCTCCGGTCTGAAGACGGAACAGAATGCTTTTAGGAGCATTCCGTTGTCTACAGTTCAGTTTTGTCCACATTGACAATGAATGGGGACAAAACTGAAGAGTTTTATTCCGGTATTGAGCCCCTATGACGGAACTCAATACTGGAATTATAAAACGCCAGTGTGAAAGTAGCCTAAGCATATCAAAAAATCTATTTTGTACCTGATCCCATTGACATCAAACATGTCTACCAGGTTTCATTTTATCTACCATTTTTCATGACGGGAATCCTGATGGAATGGAACATTATTTTCAATTACACTTGCATTACTAGAGTACACAAAAACCGCTGCATGCAGCAATATTTGTCTGTCCAAAACCCAGCATTTATGCTGGAAAGCTGCCAATATTCCATTACAGTCAATGGGGATCTGGCGGTGAATGGTAGAATCAAGAACACTGCTGAAACAGCCTGCTGCAGATGTGAACATAACCTAAAGATGGTGTCTTCTACATGTCATCTGCTGGTGCTGGTCAATTGTGTTATATGAAGTCTAAAGTCAGGGTAGCCATCTACCAGGAAATCTTATAGCACTTCATGTTTCCCTCTGCTGATTTAATTTTCCAGCAGGACTTGGCACCTGCCCACACTGCCAAAAGTAACAATACTTGGTTTAATAACCATGGTATCACTGTGCTTGACTAGCCAGCAAATTTGCCTGACTTAAACCCCATAGATAATCTATGGGCTATTGTCAAGCGGAAGATGATAGACACCAGACCCAACAAAGTAGATGTGCTGAAGGCTGCTATCAAAGCAACCTGAGCTTCCATAATTCCTCAGCAGTGCCACAGGCTGATCGCCTCCATGCCACGCCACATTGATGCAGTAATTCATGCAAAAGGAGCCCCAAATACTGAGTGCATATTCTGTACATACTTTTCAGAAGGCCAACATTTCTGTATTAAAAATAATTTTTTAATTGGTCTCATAATATTCTAATTTTCTGAGACACTGACTTTTGGGTTTTCATTAGCTGTAAGCTATAATGTTCAACATTAAAAGAAATAATGTCCACTCCGCAGTAACCAGTACTTGCTGCGGAGCAGACATAAATCCACAGGATCCCCGTACTCTGGCTCACCCCCTTTTGCACAGCTTACCAAAGTTGTGGCGGGCTCACCATCCTGCGTTCCATGAGGACAGCTCCCAGGAACTTCTCCCCTCTGACGGGGGTTCAGATACTCTGAATTATAAGCGACTTGCTATAGAAGTGGCGCTGCGTGTTACTCCAGACATCCAGAGGACTCTGAAGACTACCATACAGTCTTCCCTGAACACATTTGCAGGAGGAGGTCGGCCACACTAGCCTCAAGGTGGGGGAGTTGGAGTAGGAGGTACAATCCCTCCATACCACCTCAGCAGACATGGCAGCCACCACACAGACGCAACAACGAGCCATAGAGCAGCTTCGCAGCAAGGTCGAACACCTAGAGAATAGGTCCAGTCAAAATAACTGTGTGGTGGGATTTCCGGAAACCATTTGGCCCTCTGAATTGCTGGAACTTTGTGAGTGGGAATTGCCTGAGGCCTTGGGCATAAACTTCTTTTGCCAGGTGGAACATGCACATAGGGCAGGGCCGGACCCCTCAGCACAACACAATTATTATTCTGCTTCCTACTCTAATACTTACCATTAGAGACCCCAGCAAGTAATACTGCGCTTTGTTGGACTTTAATGACAAAGCGGCCATGTTGCGCCCGATCACCATCCAGTGCTATGTAGTCATGCTATATGAGGATTACTCGACAGAGGTAGTGAAATGTTGCAAAGCCCTATCTGCACATGTTATTCCATAAAAACATCGCTTCCAGCTCCTTTATCCGGTCTTGTTAAAGGTCTACCATGCCCAGGGTGGTATCTCCACTTTTGACTCTCCTGCAGCGGCGGAAGAAGCATTGAACACCATTCCTACCGTAACAGCCTCAAACAGAGCACCCTCCCCGGCAAGATCCCCCTCGCTCTCTCAGACAGAAAATTGGACGCAAATGAAGGAGTCAATCAGTGAGAAGGTCAATGGGGCGGTCCCAAAGCACAAGGAAACTGATGCCAATTAATGCCAGCCAAACATGTTTTGAAGTTCTCCTAACTTCTTCTTCAGAAGTTAAGAGAACTTCGAAACGCGTTTGGCTGGCATTAATTACTATATCACCTAAGACCCACCCCATATAATCCACTGATGACGATTATCCTAACCACCTATACAGCAACAATTTAAGATTATCAAGGTATCGTGCGCGTTCATTTGTAATAACATAAGCAATACAACAAACACGTGTGGCGCCGAGATTCCTTCATACCACGTGAGACACCAATATCATCCTGCGCTCCGATGAGACACACAGAGAACTGCATCGTAAGGGACGCGGCAGCAGGGGTGAGTGTTACACTGCAGCTTCCACATGGGATGCCACCGTGGTGAGCCAGAAGCCAATCAACAGTGAGTACTGATCAGCACACTCGATGTGTATATGTAGTGTGTCTGCAGGATCGCTCTAAACTAACCAGTGGCGTACTAAGGGGGGGGGGTGCGGTCTGCCCCGGGTGCCAGCTCTCAGAGGGGTGCCAGAAACAATGAGCGCTTCCATCAATACAGATACTGTCACTCACCTCCCTGCGCTCCTCCTCTCCCTCAGGCCGGCGCTCTGAATGGTGAAGCAGAGAGAATTCTCCCTGCTCCACCATTCAGCTTGCAGGCAGAGATCGCGCTGCTGGAATGTTTGGGTGGAGCCTGCAGCCTGGAAATCTCACCTTCCTCCACAACAACGAGAGAGGACCTCACCTGCCCCTCCAACACCACCAGCCCAACTTCCAGAGGTAGAAGGTAGGTAAAAGAAAAAGTGTAATGGGTGGACCTTCTGTCTTCAAAATATAAGCTAAATTTATGTTTTATCTTTTGTAGCTCCAACCGTCAGGGAGGAGATTTCCCCAGGACCATGGGAAGACCACTCAGTAATGGTGTCCAATAAGTACAAACCCCAAACTGACCATGTGGCCTTCTCAGTGAGTAGTTTAAAGAAAAAAAAATGGCTCAATACATATACATGTCACTGAATAACTCGTTCCAGTAGATATACCAAATATTTAATGACATGCAATTGCTAAAGGATTATCCAGGTGCTGGTTTGAAAGTTTAGAATTTTTTTCGTGTGACAACCCCTTTAACTGGATCATACTAATTATATTACTGTTTCCACGCCTACAGATATCCCCACTGACTTTGAGGTGGAGGCAGCCTTACGCCACTTTGACACCAGGCTCCATGCTGCCTCCCGGCTTATTCGCGGCCTGCAGCTGGAGCTCCGAGAGCTTCAGGTGATGATGGCCAGACGTCGTCAAAGGCCGGCGTAACCTTTTTTTTCCTTTTTTTTCCTTATTTATTTTTTGTTGAAAGTTATTATTTATTTTACTAAAATTATTCTTCTAAAACCTGTGTTTTAATAGTTATTTTAAACCTTTAACACCTTCCTGACATAGTGTGAAGAAGACAGGGGTGTCTGTTTAGATTATATATCAATCAGAGGATATTTTATCACCTCCTATTCGCTCAGTGGCTATTATAGGAATTCAACAAACTGGGTACACCTTATATATCTGTAGAAAAGGGGGGAATGTGGTGGTCATGAATTATGAGGCATACAGACAAATGTGCCTAGACATTTTAAAAGATACTTGTTCCTACAGAGTTCTCCCTGCTGATCCTGGCCCATCCTTTCGCCAAGAACTTGAACACTTACTCACACAAGGCCTAAACAATAAACTAATTGATAAAACAGAGTATGATTTCCTATTACCACAGTTCCCTATTACAGCAACATTCTACTCCCTACCCAAAGTCCACAAAGGGACTAGACCACTTAAGGGATGCCCTATAGTGTCTAGGGTAAGAAGTTTGAATCAGAACATAGGTATATACGTGGATTGGACAATTAGGCCTTTTGTGGAGAGCCTCCCGTCTTACATAAGGGACACGACTGATCTCCTCTTGAGAATTAGTGGTGTTACAATGGAGGATGATATGATCTTGGAGACGTGGAGGCTCTCTATAGCTCAATACACCATGAATTGGGACTAAAGGCTGTAAGTACTTTCTTGGCATCTAGAGATATGAGACTGAGGCCACACAATCAGTTTATACTTGATCTCCTCAGTTTCAATCTAAAGAGGAATTTCTTCATGTTTGATGGCCGTTACTTCCACCAGCTCAGGGGTACCGCTATGGGTAGCCCTTGTGCACCGGCGTATGCAAATTTACTCCTGGGCTGGTGGGAGGCCAATGTAGTATGGTCTGAGGGGCCCCAGCCAGTGGCATGAAAGTATATGCCTCTGGCTGAGGTTTATCGACGTTATTTTTTACTATGGAGGGGTAGCACCGACTCTTTCAATCAATTTGTTAAGGCATTAAACATGAATGATTTAGGCCTCAGATTTACCTCGGTGTGTGATCGAGAATCCATGCCTTTCCTGGATGTTCTGATAACGAGAGGTAAAAATAAGAACATTATTACGTCTGCCTTTCGGAAGCCCACAGCTACCAATAGCCTTTTGCGGTGGGAGAGTGCACACCCTTTCTCCCTCCGTAAAGGTATTCCAAAAGGTCAATACATGCGGCTACGCCAAAACTGTTCCACTGTGCATCTTTTTAGGTCACAGGCAGATGATCTTAGATCTAGGTTCAAACAAAGGGGCTATCCGGATGGTATTCTCCGGGAGGCATTTGAATCCATATGCCACCGGAGGAGAGATTCCCTTCTGGTTCCAAGAAATAAGGAAACAACAACCACCCCTCAAATTCGTATAATAGGAACCTTTGACAAGGCGCATAGGGAAGTTAGACGTATTCTCACTAAATATTGGGGCATCTTATGTACTGACCCGGATCTCACAGATGTAATTTCTAATTTACCTCAAATTACCTATAGGAAGGGCAGGAGTCTTATGGACAGGTTAGTCAGGAGCCACTTTGAACCCCCTGAAAAATCAGGTAATTGGCTCACCAAACGCCCTTTGGGGATGTTTAGATGCGGGAGATGTGTGGCATGTGACCAGACAAAACAAACTAAATCTTTTAAAAGCTCATGTACTGGCCACATTTATACTATTCAAGATTTCATAAATTGCCAAACCACTGGTGTAGTCTACTTAGCCCAATGTACCTGCCCAAGAGACTATGTGGGCAAAACCAAAAGGGAATTGAGGCATAGAATTAGAGACCATGTAAACGATATTCGGAATAAGAAGGACACACCAGTGGCGAGGCATATGAATGAAGTACATCAGGGGGATATATCTTCTATGAAATTTATGGGCATACAGCACATCCCGAATCCTCAACGAGGCGGAGACTGGTTGATAGATGGATCTATAGACTCAGAACAGTGGCACAGGACGGCCTGAATGAGCTTTTATCATTTAAGCCGTTTCTCACAACACAGTAACTTGTATATCTACATCTTTCTAACTACATCAGGTTAGGTTTCTATATTGTTCTTTATATTTATTATCTCTGATATGGGGAACAATGCAAAGGGAATCTTCACTTATTGTCACCTAAGGGCATGACATAGGTGTCCATTACAGAAAGGGTATATATATTCTACCCCGTCCAAACATCTAGTGATGCTGATTAAGTAGGAGAAACCTGACGATTTTCCTGAGGTGATAAAAGTACTACTAATAGGGACTATAATAAATGGTGACTGCAGTGCCTATCTAATAAATGATTTTACTGATATCATGGAATGATGACCCCATATGTCTTAACATACTTGTGAATATTAGCTTGTAAAAAGCCTCAGTTGCGGTATTTACTACTATTGTATAAATCTGCCCAGTATTAGCCATATAAATATAATTAGATCTATAAGCAAGATACAGCAATCTTTGACAGCGTCTTGCTTCACAGGATGCCAGCCGGGGACGCGCTGAATAGTCCCCATAGCAACTGACACGCCCTCCATCACGCGTCATCTCCGAAGTACAGGATGGAGGGAGAAAGAAACTGGAAGTGTGGAGCAGCGTCTCCCCGGCTTCAACAACCCTCCGAACTATCGGGATTAACGGGCGGAAAGAGGAGGGGCGTCTGGTATAAAAGACCAGGTAATGCAGTCTCAGGTTGCCACTGCCACACACTGTTATGCTGCTACTTTGCTGCAAGACCTCCTGACGAACCTGAAAGATAGGGGAAACGCGTCGAGGGCATAGGTAGCTCATTCAGGAAGGGAAATACTAGAGAGGTCCGAGGTTCCAGCAGCTGGGGGTCGCCCTTATCAGGGCGAGTGCCGCGACTAACAGCCATCACAGGGCTTCATCTGCAAGAGTTAGTAACTGTGAGGGAGAGTATATGAATAGGGAACAACTACTGTATTAACCCAATACATACCTCCAGATCTAAGCCAAGCCAACTGTGACCCCAAATCGGGGCACCTGTCATTAGATATACTCTTGAGCAACCCCCAGCCTTTATATATACTTTAGGAACCTTAGATTACACTAGATCTAGTTTGAACAAGACTTGTTCACCCTCCTGCATTTTAATTTAATTGTACTGCACCTAATATTTTGAGTGAATTAATAAAAGTGGGTATTCCCATCTCACAAATGTAGTTTGTATAGTTAGATATAGCCATACCAATATTATTACTAATAGAATGTATTTATATAAAATGTACCGTTTAGAAGATTTGCCTATTTGTATATCCATTGTCCCACACACATCAGTCAGGCCGTTGCCCCTGGTTACGACCACTGCAGCCGTGTACTAGTGGTGGCCGGCTTGCTCTTGTTCAAACCCGCTCTGAGGTAACTGCTGTATTGTGAGCACATATTACATGAACATGCGCAGACACATCTTAGGGTTGTAGCATTTTTGTCTGTGTTTCCAAAACGCAGAGAAACGGATCCTGTTCCAAGATCAATTAATCTCTATGGAGCAGGATCCATTTATAAAGATTGCGTTTTGGACGGATCCTGACCATTGCGTCTTGGACTGGTAGCATCCAAATCACAGATGTGAAAGTACCCTATGACGTGTCACCGCATGCTGATGTAATTTGCATTCACAATACAGCGGTTACCTCAGAGTGGGTTTGAACAAGAGCAAGCCGACCACCACTACTGCACGGCCGCGGTGGCTGTAACTAGGGGCAACGGCCTGACTGATGTGTGTGGGACAATGACTATACAAATAGGAAAATCTTTTAAACAGTGCATTTTGTATAAATACATTCTATTAGTAATGATATTGGTATGGCTATATCTAACTATACAAACTACATTTGTGAGATGGGAATACCCCTTTAAGGTTTAGACTAATAATACAAAACTACAGATATATAAGGACTCAGTTTGTTGAATTCCTGGGTGTCTGTTTAGGCTGTAGCCTCCAAAAATTGTGCATAGGCCAGAGCCCGCATTAGTGTGAAGAAGACAGGGATGTCTGTTTAGGACGGAGCCTCCAAAAATTGTGCCTAGGCCAGAGCCCGCATTAGTGTGAAGAAGACAGGGATGTCTGTTTAGGTCGGAGACTCTAAAAATTGTCCAAAGGCCATTTTGCCGGATTAATGAACACAGGATGTCTTCAGGCCAAAGCATTAATAAATTACACACACTCTGGTTCCCAGATAACAGTCAGAGAAAAAGGCTTGGCTTGTTTGGGCAACAAGCCTATAAACATTCTACCTTGTAAAGAGAGGCAGTGAAAATTATATATGGGCTTTTCATGGGTGCCACGGCGAGTAGTAGTAGGGGACGGGGTATATCAGCAGAGAGTGATTAGTAAATACAACTAACTGCGGTGGAGGATAACAATCTCTGCTAATGTAACTTGTAACGGGAGGCAGAGGTAGACAACAGTGTAACTATTTTATTTTTAATACCATTTTTACTTTTTTTTTATTTTTTTGAATTTTTTTGGGGGAGGAAAGGCTCCAAAACAAATTTACGATAACTAAGTAGAACTAAGAACGGTGGAGTATAACAAAAGCTGCTAGCCTGCTAAGTGCTAATGTTGAAAATGGAGGCGGAGGTAGACAACAGTTTTTGGATTTAAATAACATTTTGGGGTTTGGGTTTGTGGAGTTTGAGTTCGCTCAGCCCATGACACGAGACATTTGGCAGGCAACTTTATGGGCCGGCTGACAGCAACAGTGGGAAGACACTTGGACTATTTCAGCCTACCAGGCCTGATCTAATTATCTGCCTCAGCAAGAGGAGTGTGAAAATCGGAGGTAATCCAGCCTTAAATCATTTTTATAAAGGTGTTTTTTGGACACTGCCAGGTGACAGTTTGGTCCGTTTGGCGCTAAAAACCTTCCCTGACATGACACTTGAGGCTGGGCAGGAAAGAAGCCCTAGTGCAAAGTGGGCAAATTCTGGCCACTGCTGTATTCTGGCTGCCCAGAAGTCCAGGGGGTCTGAGAATAGGCTTTGCGAGCCAAACTGCAGGTAAGCCTGAACCTACTCGTTGAGGCGGGTGGACTGGGCCTGCTCACTTGGCTGTGGCTGTTGGGAGGCTGAAAAAAATTGTTGCATCATACTCATGAGGCTTAACTGGCTGCTGGTTGTGGCAGGAGGTGGGTGATGCTGGCGGGCCTCCCTTTCAGAGACTCTGGCAGAAGGCTGCGGCTGGCTGAAAGCTGTGGCCAGGTTAGTACATAGCTTCTCCCGGTATGAAGCTATTTTCTCCTCCCTTTCCTGGGGAAGAAAGCAATCCCCCTTGTTGGAGTGATACCACGGGTCCAGAAGCATCGCAAGCCAGTATTCGTCAGTCTGCCTTTTTTTTAGGATACGCCTGTCAGTCCATAAGCATGTGAGCATACAGTTCGCCATCCTGGCCAGCGTGCCTGAGGAGCCAGTTCTTTCCATCTCAGCCTCTCTCTGAGAAACTCTGAGTGTCCCTGAAGGTGTCATCGTCATCCTCCTGCACCTCCAACTGTGTCTCCTCCTCCTCTAACTGAAGCTCATTCTCGTCCTCCTCCTGCACCTCCATGGAACTTTGTCGTTGGGGCTCCCCAACACTGACAGCATGGTGTGCAGAGAGATGTGCAGGATTTCCTTCCCCCATTGCCCCCTGCTGCATGAGCGACAGTGTCTTTTCAAGGACAAATATTAGTGAAACAATGTCGTTCAGACCGAGGTTGTCCTGGCTGACCAATTTAGTGTCTTCTTCAAAGGGCTTCAGCACACTTCAGGCATCTCAGACCCAGGGCGGATTCTAGCTCTTCTTCTGTCTGAGGCAAATTAAATTAAAAAATAGTATGAAAGCCAAGTAGCCACCGAACTCCAAGACTGTCCTACCAGATCTGTGGCGGTACAAGTACAGATAATGTTATTGATATCACCTGCAGTCCTATGTAACATCACAGATAACACACTGATAGCTCTCTGAGTACAGATAATGTAGTAGATGTCACCTGCAGTGCTATGTAACAGCACAGATAACACAGTGATGGCTGAGTACAGAAAATGCAGTAGTGTTACCTGCAGTCCTATGTAAAACCACAGATAACACTAGTGCTGATAATGCAGTAGTGTTTCATGCAGTCCTATGTAAAACCACAGATCACAATAGTGTAGATTATGTGGCAGTGTTACCTGCGTCCTTAGTGCGCCTCCCTGTGCCTCTCCCATGGACTCCATGCTGGCGGTGCTGCCTTCTCTTCTGTCTTCTTCTTCTTCTAGCCCCCACAGAAAATCCTGATGCAGCTGCGTCAAAACATGCGAACACTGTGGGCATGGTGACGGTGACACACACAGGGACACACACACACAGGGACAGACACACAGAGACAGACACACACAGGGGGACAGACACACACAAGAGGACAGACACACACAGGAGGACAGACACACACAGGGGGGCAGACACACACAGGGGGACAGACACACACAGGACAGACATACACAGGAGGACAGACACACAGGAGGACAGACACACACAGGAGGACAGACACACACAGGGGGACAGACACACACAGGAGGACAGACACGCAGGGGGACAGACACGCAGGGGGACAGACACATGCAGGGGGACAGACACACAGGGGGACAGACACACACAGGGGGACAGACACACAGGAGGACAGACGCACACAGGAGGACAGACACACACAGAAGGACAGAAGCACACAGGGACAGACACATCTGTGCCCCTTTCACAGTGGAAATACCCTCTTTGTGCCCCCCTCACAGTAGTTATGCCCTCGGGGCCCCCTTCACGTAGTAATGCCCATTGTGCCCCCTTTATAGTAGTAATGTCCACTGTGCCCCTTCACAGTAGTAATGCCCATTGTGCCTCCTTCACAATAGTAAAGCCCTCTGTGTCCCCTTTATAGTAGTAATGCTGTCTGTGGCCCCTTTATAATAGTAATGCCCTCTGTGCCCCCTTTATGGTAGTAATGCTCTTTGTGCCGCCTTTTTAATAGTAATTCCCTCTGTGCCCCCTTTGTAGTAGTAATGCCCACTGTACCCAGATTTTATTAGTAATGCCCACTGTACCCAGCTTTTATTAGTAATGCCCACTGTACCCAGCTGTTATTAGTAATGCCCACTGTACCCACCTTTTATTGGTAATCCCTACTGTGCCCCCTTTGTAGTGTAAATGTCCACTGTGCCCCCTTTGTAGTAGAAATGCCCACTGTGCCCCCTTTGTAGTGGAAATGTCCACTGTGCCCCCTTTGTAGTGGAAATGCCCACTGTGCCCCCTTTGTAGTGGAAATGCTCACTGTGCCCCCTTTGTAGTGGAAATGCCATCTGTGCCCTGTGTTAAAAAAAAAAAAAAAACACAGCACCTACTCACCTTGTCCCGTTCCTGAAGTCCTCTCTTCACTGGAGACACAGATCGCTCTGTAGGCTAGGTGGGCAGAGCTTATGCAGATTCCCGGGCTACAGGCTCCGCCCACACATGCCGGCAGTGCGATCGTGTCTGCAGGCTGAATGGTGGAGCAGGGAGAAATCTCCCTGCTTCACCATTCACAGCACTGCCCCTGAAGGAGGGGAGGAGTGCAGGGAGCTGAGCGGTGAGTGAGTAACAGGACCGCAGCTCCCTGTGCTCCAGGGAGGGAAGGGGCGGCACAGCTTAAAGGAAACACGGAGCGGCATCCACCAGCAGTGTTTAACTGCAATGTGGATGCCGCCCCTCAGAATTACAGAAAACTGCTCGGACCAGCCTCTACTGACAAAAATCTAAACCTGCTCCCTATGGTCGACAATTCTGGCTGCTGCTAGACAAAGGCATCCACTGCTCTCCGCTGCTCAAGGAGCCGCTGCAACATGTGAAGCAAGGAAATCCACCGAGTTGGCACGTCACCTATCAACTGATGTGGCGGAAGACCGTTTTGCCGCTGCAAGTCCAGCAGAGCGTTGCGGGACACATAAGAGTGACTCAAATGAGTGCAAAGCTTCCGTGACTTTGCCAGCACTGTGTGCAGGCCAATGAATGTTTTCAGAAATCTCTGAACCACTAGATTTAGCACATGTGCCATACAGGGAGCATGCATGAATTGCCCCAGGTTCAGTGCTGCCACTATATTTGTCCCATTGTCACTCACGACCTTACCCACTTGCAGCTGGCGGGGAGACAGCCAGCATGCTATTTGCTGCTTGATGTGATGCAGCAAGCGCTGGCCTGTGTGGCTGATGTTGCCAAGACAGATTAAGTCTAACACAGCATGGCAGTGTTTAACCTGGCACATCTGATAGGAAGGAGGGGGGTCAACTCTCTGCCCTGATGCTCCTGCAGGCAGACTGCCCGTGGAGGAGGGAGTGGATAGGGATGTGGTGGTCTGCAATCCTGGCTGGAAAGTGTGTGGAGATGCCAAAAGCAATTGGCCCTGTTGCTGGGGGGTTGCTGCCTCGCTGCCACTAAAAACATTCAGCCAGTGGCCATGTATTGGCCCTGGACATACGCACTGCTCCAGATGTCGACTGTGACGTGCACGGTGCTGCAGAGAGACAGCTGCAGGGAGCGTCCTATGTTGTCCGCCACGTGAGTAAAGGGCGGGGATAGTTTTATTTGAAAAGTAATGCCGACTAGGGATCTGCCAGTGCGGCTGAGCGCAAGCCATCAGCTCCCTAAAAACTGTACAATCAACTAAATTGTACGGCAGAGACTGCACAGCCAGCAACTTGGTCAGGTGAGAATTAAGTTTGCGCACTGTTGGATTGCTGGTTGCATAAACTTGCTTAATGGCCACGTGTTATAGGAAAATATGGTCCCTAGCCAGAACTTCAGTCCTAGACCACTCAAATATGATATAGCATATACTGTTATTATTCAGTGACATTCATCCATTGAGTGGCCAGAAGCCATTTGGTCATTTGCCCTTGTTAGCATATCAAAAGGCAGGAGGGGCACATTGTAAAAGCAGTTGTACAAGATTCTCTTGGCCAACAGATTGGGAAGAGATTTGGGTGGTCATGGGGTGGAGTCGATGGTGGGGGCTGGGACACAGGAAGATATATGCTTTGGAAAACTTGGGATCTCTCTCTTCCTTCCTGCCACCACCTGGAACAACAGCACTTCTGGAGCAAGCTTAAGGTATATGTGTGTATGTATATAAGTATAATATCCCAGTAGACTTTATATGTGTACATACAGATATTTGTAGTCTATGATTGTATTACCAGTAGATATACAGTATATGCTGTTTATGTCCATGTACATATACTAATGGTCAGGTACTGGATGGGAGTTGGGTAGAAGTGTAGATCCAGTGGACTGTATATTTGTGGACTCTGGATATACTGTATATACATGCACATTATTAGCCACATTGCTTAGCATCCAGGGAGGGCAGGAACGAGGTGGCTGTGTGTGGTGGTGTCCTCTATGTACTGTGTTATTTGTAGTGTGTGTATCTTTATGTAATGTCCATTGCTTTGTCATCTCTGTTATCAGTAAAGTATTTTCATATATAAGTGGTTGTAGGGTTGTATGTTACTCCTGGTGTGTATGAAGGACTGAAAGGGTGTATATAGTACACTGAATAAACGGGTTGTATAAGGAACTAAGACAACAGTCTAGGAACAGATTAAAAGGGAAGGAACTGGAGATAGATATAAATCTCCAATCTCCAATAAGCATAAATTCCCTTCATCACCACGCATTCGATGATGGATGGCTGACGAGTAAGAGGAGGTGGAGAAACGCACACGGTTGACAACGAGGACGTGTACGTACTAGTTAAGCCCCTGGATGAGGGCTGCCTGATGCAAGGGACCCTGGGAGAAGTAGCCAGCTCTTCAGTATTAATGCGCTGCTGTAATCCACCTTGGTTAGACAAATTTGCGGCATGACGAAGCATCAGATGGTTCCACAGAGCAGTGGTCCCTACATTTGAGGCTTTCCCATGGCTCAATTTCTGCTTACAGAAATTGCATGTGGCCGTGCTGATGTCCCCCAGCAGAGAGGTGAAATACTTCCACACACCTGACATTCGGCCTCCAGAGGTGGCCAAGCTTAGTATAGCCCTTGCACGCTTAGACACTGATGCCGGCCACACCCTACTTGGGGTCTCACTAGTTCCCAAGGCAGGCCTGGGCCTACCTTGCCTCTGCCCTCTGTTGCTGCCACTACCACCACCCTCCTCCTCGGAGATCAAATCCTCCTCACCAGCCCGATCCGGCTCCCAGGTCCTCCTGTCTAACACATCATCAACATCAGACTCCCCACCACTTTTTTTCTGAATGCAGTATAGGCTGTTCCCCACCAAATTCCGCTTCCGGGCAGTCCAAACACTGACTGCTCTCTAAAAAATCATCAGGGAAGCTTTCCTCAATATCTGCCAGATTGTGCGGTGGGGTTCGGTGGCATTTTATTTGATAAAATGCAGAAGGCACACCTCTAGGAGGGGGCACTGAAGGCAGAGTGGAGGCAGAAAATGGCAGGCTTTGCTGGAGCGGAATGGTGGAGCAGGAAGAACGCTCTGAATCTGACCCCTGGCTACATGATACAGTATCAGCAGAAGAAAGCACGTCATCCGGCTACGATTGAGATGAGTGAGCCATCCACTCCACTACCTCATCCACTTTCTCCTCTACAACAATTTTGCGCCTTGGTGGGTTAGCCTGGTGGAACAGTGGCCAACTACTACAAATTCTACCCGTAGAAGCTGAGGCTACATGTCCTTTGCCACTGCTGGCCTGTGCCACCTTCTCCTTTTTTTTGTTTTTAGAGCTCGAGGTCTGGAACCCTTTTGCTTTTCTGTGCCAGACATTTTCATTTGACTGTGGCCCTGCAGGTCTTTGTCTCTCTCCCTGCCTGATTAATATTACTAGCCCTGCACTGACCCTGATATGTGTAGTTTTATGGATGCCCAGAACAACACAACAATTTACAGAAAACAGTTCTCTGTCTTTCACAAGTTCACAGCTTCTGCTCGTCTAAGCAGTCGCAGCACAACTGATGTCACTGGCTTACCGAGCCTATGAGCCAATCAGAGCAAGCCCTTCCCACTAGGTCAGGTGACCGGCTTCTTCCCGGGCTTTTTGACGCTCTCACCACAAATATTTCCGCACAAATAACATAACATACAGTAAAAGTTCGCTAATTAACTGAATTCGTACGCATTAGCGTATAAATTAACTGATACGTAGCATTAGCGTACAATTCATTGGACAAGTACGTAGCGTTTACATGCAAAGGTTTAAGAACATTTAAGATTCGACCAGAACGAATCTGAAAAGATCTGGATTCGCTTCGGAGTAGAAAATTGCGAAGATTCGTATCGAATTTTCAAAGCGGCGAATAGATTCACTCATCTCTAATTACAATGCACATACTATCATGGAATGTCAAGGGGCTGCATTCCCCACAAAAGGACATCAATCTCCTGAGATACCTGAAGCGCTGACATAGTTCTCCTGTAGAAAACCCACCTGGCAGAAAATTCCTCAGATTGCAGAAATTCTGGGTTGGTCAGGTTTTTGGTTCCAAGACTGGAAAGCTGGAGTAACATTGTTTCATAAAAACTTCACAGCTACTATGGTTTCTGCAGAGCATGATGAGGAGGGCAGGTGGATTGGGTTACTAATTGATATATTATAAAGGCACCAGGTACAGTATTCCAAATGTTTATGCACCCAATGGAAATAACAGATACTTTTTTGTTCAATTAGAGAATAAGCTACAATATAACACGGTTCCTCATAAGATTCTAGGGGGTGATTGTAACACTGTAGCTTCTTTACAAGAAGATCGTTTAAAAGCTGACAGGGCCATAGGCCACCCTCATCGTAGAGATATGGTTATAAATAGTGTTGATCAAGCACCATAGTGCTCGTGTGCTCATGTAGAACACTTGGTGATGCTCAAGTGCTCGACCGAGCACCCGAGCACAATGGAAGTTAGAGATGAGCGAATCATTAAAAAAATTATTCACCGTACATTCGCCGAACTTTTCCTAAGATTTGTATATTCGACGAATAGATTTGTTGTATTTGGGTACAAAATATACGTTATTATGTGCTAGTAGCGAACATTCACGCACTAATAACGAACGTTCATTTAAAAAATGTATGCAACTTCTTAGAAGACGTACACATGAGCGTACAAATAGCGCACGAATACTCAGCGTACTATTGTCTACGCGATTACGTAATACGCAGGCACGCACGACGAGAGGCCGCGGCGTGCACTCCTCAGAGGCAGAGCAAATATTCGAAAATGGCATCCAGGCGATCCTCATCATTTAGCTCTGAAGAGCTGAAATACCTGATCTGGCTGATGGACAGAGAGGATTACGATGGCACACACAGCCATCCAAACCAGCATAAGAAGG
>ONZH01008039.1:0-160021 GCA_900303285.1 Rhinella marina | reverse complement strand
TTCAGCCTGACCTTCAAAAACCATTTGTTGTAGCGGTGGATGCTTCTGAACATGGTGTGGGTGCAGTTCTATCGCAGGGTCCTTCCACCTTTACAAATTTAAGGCCTTGTGCTTATTTTTCTAAGAAATTTAATAGTGCTGAGAAAAATTATGATATTGGAAACAGAGAGCTGTTAGCTATCAAGTTGGCACTCGAAGAATGGAGACATTACCTTGAGGGGGCCAAAAAACAATTCATAGTGTTAACTGACCATAAGAATCTTGTTTATTTGGCTAATGCTAAACGCTTGAATGCTCGCCAGGCCCGATGGGCCCTGTTTTTTTCTCGTTTTAACTTTCTTGTCACTTATCGTCCAGGTTCCAAGAACATCAAAGCGGACGCTCTCTCCCGCAGTTTTGGGCTCGCTGATTTCTTGGAATCTGAGCCTGAAACGATCTTGTCCCCGGGTGTGGTACTTGCTGCGTTCTCTTCCAACCTAGCTTCCCAAATTCTTGCCAGTCAGTCCTCGGCACCGAAAGACCTTCCGGAAGGCAAATTATTTGTTCCCTTACATTTACGTCTTAAAGTGTTGGAAGAGGCCCACAGTACATCCCTGGCTGGTCATCCCGGTATCAGAGGTACTAAAGAACTATTGTCCCGTAATTATTGGTGGCCCCGTTGGGCTAAGGATGTATTTTCTTTTGTGTCAGCCTGTCACGTTTGTGCCCGGGGAAAATGTCCTCGATTACTGCCTGAGGGCCCGTTGTGTCCGTTACCTATACCTACTAAACCATGACCCACATTTCCATGGATTTCATTACGGATCTGCCGGCTTCTCAGGGCTATACGGTAGTATGGGTGGTCGTTGACAGATTCTCTAAGATGTCTCATTTTGTTCCCCTTAAAAAACTCCCAAATGCTAAGACCTTGTCTTCTCTGTTTATCGATCATGTGGTTCGGCTTCATGGGATTCCTGAGAACATTGTGTCTGATCGCGGTGTTCAATTTGTTGCCAAATTTTGGAGGGAGTTTTGTCATAAATTAAATATATCATTATCATTTTCTTCTGATTTTCATCCTGAGACAAACGGGCAGACTGAGAGGTTAAACCAGGAGTTAATTCAGTATCTCCGCCTGTTTGTCTCAGATCAACAGCATCTCTGGTCTGAATTTCTGTCCTTGGCGGAATTCTCCATTAACAACCATGTCAATTCCTCTACCAAATGTTCTCCGTTCTTTTGTAATTTTGGCTTCCATCCTCGGTTTCGTCTTTCTGTTTCTGGTTCCTCCACTAATCCCCAGGCTGATTTCACTCATAATTCACTGTGCACAGTGTGGGACGAGATTCAGAAGAATCTCCAGGCGTCCCAGAATTCGATGGTTCGTGCTGTAAACCGTAAAAGGGTGTTATCTCCTTCCTATATGGTGGGAGACAAGGTTTGGTTGTCTACCAAAATTCTCAAGTTGAAGGTTCCTTCGTGTAAATTGGCCCCGCGCTTTATTGGGCCTTTTGAGGTGATTTCAGTAATAAATCCTGTGACATATAGGTTAGCATTGCCGAACTCCCTTAAAGTACATAATGTTTTTCATAAGTCTCTGTTGAAAAAGTTTTTGCCTCCGCTTATTCCATCCAAGGACCCTCCCTCGCCTTGCTTGGTCCAAGGGGAGCCTGAATATGAGGTGCATAAGATCTTGGACTCTAGGCAAGTGAGGGGGTCTATACAATACCTGGTGGATTGGAAGGGTTATGGTCCGGAGGAGCGTACGTGGGTGCCGTCCCACCGTGTTCATGCTCCTCGACTGGTCCGCCTCTTTCATAGGTCGTTTCCATCTAAACCATCTCCTAACTCTAGGGGTCCGGTGGCCCCCCCTTGGGAGGGGGGGTACTGTCAGGGCCGGCTGCAGGTCTGGCCGCCGTGCCTCGGCTGCCGGTCCTCTTGTACCTGAACCGTTGCTAGGGACGCTGGCGGGTGGCCGCACCCAACTCGCGTTCCTAGTTACGCACACTCTGATTTCAGTGCGCATGTCCCTTTAAACTGGCCTTGCTGTTTTCACTGGCATCCACCCTGGTTTTACCAGGTGTTTTGTGATTGGGGCTAATCTACTGACAGGTTCCCAGCTCCTATCAGGGTTTGGGGCGGGAGTCCCGTCTGGATTTAGGTTCCTTCCTGCTGCACATTATTGCCAGTGCTTGTTTGGTCTTCCAGCAGTCACCAGCCTTCCTTGAGCTCCTGTTGTTTGTATCCTATCGCAGCTGTGCTCCTGGATCTCGCTTTGTTCTCTGTGTTTATGCTATTTTGTCTCTCTGTGCTTTACCCCGGCTATCTTCTTGGACATTCTTGTGGATTACGTTTTTGACCTGATACTGCTCTCTTGTTATCGACCTCGGACCGTCTGACCCTCCTCTGTGTTTCTCGTTGTTTGTCTCTCAGTCTGTCCTCCATCCCCGCCTCCCTAGCTAGGCAAGGGACTGTCGTCCAGTTGTCCCCCTAGGACCTTTAGCCTAGGGTGAGGCAAGTAGGCAGGGACAGGGGTTGCGGGTCGAGCTAAGGGACCGCCACTCTCCCCGGACCCCAGACCTCCCCTGACAATAGGGTTGATGTTCCAGGAGGTGTCTGTAATATGGAGAATAATTTATCTTTATTAGATAAGTGGTCAAAACAATGGAAACTGCAGTTCAATGTTTCTAAATGTAAAATAATGCACTTGGGGAGAAGAAACCCTCTATCTGAGTATCGTATTGGCAGTTCTGTGCTAACAAAGACCTCAGAAGAGAAGGATTTGGGGGTAGTCATCTCTGACAGCCTCAAAATGAGTAACCAATGCAGCCAGGCGGTAGGGAAAGCAAATCGTATGCTTGGCTGCATAGCTAGAGGTATAACAAGCAGAAAGAGGGAGATTGTGATCCCTCTGTATAGCGCTCTAGTGAGACCACATCTGGAATACTGTGTTCAATTCTGGAGACCTCACCTGCAAAAGGATATTGCTAAAATAGAACGGGTCCAAAGAAGAGCTACAAAAATGGTGGAAGGTCTAAAGCATAGTACTTATCAAGAAAGACTCCGAGTTCTTAATATGTATAGTCTGGAGGAAAGAAGAGAAAGGGGGGCATGATTGAAACCTTTAAATATGTTAAAGGGCTGAATAAAGTTCAGGAGGGAAGGGTTATTAATAAGAAACAGAACACAAGAACAAGGGGGCACAATCTGAGGTTAGTTGGGGGAAAAATCAAGAACAACATTAGAAAATATTATTTCACTGAAAGAGTAGTAGAAGCTTGGAACAAACTTCCAGCAGAGGTGGTTGATAAATCCACAGTAACTGAATTTAAACATGCCTGGGATAAACATGTATCTATCCTAAGATAACAATAAAAGGATAATAAAAGTGCAGACTAGATGGACCAGGTGGTCTTTTTCTGCCGTCAATCTTATATGTTTCTATGTTGTGAAGTTGGCTGGTAGAGAACCTTCATGCCAAATTGATTGCTGCATTTCATCACCTTTGTGCAGCGAGAGAGAGGATGGGAGAAGTAGTTATAACAATGATCGTGGCAGTAGTTACTCATCCCCAGTCTGTGCAGTGATAAGGGAGGGTGTACATTCTGGAGTTCTCCAGCCTGATGACGGTTGAGGAGCCCTTGGTGTTGAGGATTTTCAGCTGCATGGAAGGGTCCCTTGGTGCAGCTGAGGATGTCGGTGCAGTGTAGCAGCAGAGGAACTAGTCAGGCCAAGTTAACAGCAAACATTTCTTTTATTGAACAATCAAGTTCTAGTGAATTAATCAGCATGCATGGACCTGCAAATCTTTCACAAACGCAATTTCCACAGATTTTAAAGGTTACACGGCTGCAATTTGAGTTAACAGGCAAAGTTGTCTCTTGGGAGCACTTCTCTTTATAATATCTCTAGGACATACCTAATACATACTAGAAAAAAAATGTATTAGCCAATAGGAGCTTACAGCTTCACTGACATTCTAACTGCCATTCACACAGTCACATGACCCTTATTATCCAATAGAAACTCGCAGATCTTGACATACACAGTTACACCAGGTTTCCATAACAACCCAGCCATTTATCTTCACGATTAAGCCTCATTCACACGTCAGTGTTTTGGTCAGTGATTTCCATCACTGATTGTGAGCCAAAACCAGGTGCGGCTCTAAACACAGAACAGGTGCAGATCGTTCCCTTATACCTTATGTCTGTGGAGGCTCCACTCCTGGTTTTGGCTCACAATCAACGATGGAAATTACTGACCAAAACACTGATGTGTGAACGAGGCTTTAGAAGTCACTGTTAAGGGGCGAGGTGCTATGGATGTCACATTTTAAGGGTGCAGGGTGCTGTGGAGGTCTTATATTAAGGGGGTATGGTTCAGTGTGTGTGTGGGGGGGTCACTGTTAAAGGGGAAGGGTCCTGTGCAGGTCAATGTTAAGGGGGTGGGCTGCTGTAGAGGTTACTTTTAAGGGGGTGGGGCATTGTGGGGTTACTGTTTAGGAGGAAAGCCACTATGGGTCACTTTTAAGGGGAGGGCCACTTTGTAGGTCAGTGTAAAGGGGGCAGGGCACTGTGAAGGTCAACAGTTAAGGGGGCAGGGTTATGTGGAGGTCACTGTTAAGGTGGTTTGCTGCTGTGGAGGTGACTGTTAAGGGGGTTTTGTACTTTTGAGTTCACTGTTAAGGGGGTGAGGTGCTATTGATGCCATTCTTGAGGGCGGGCGGGCCTCTTTGGAGGCCACTGTTAAGGGGGCGGGCTTCCTTGAAGGTCAAAGTTAAGGAGGTGGGCTGCTGTGGAGGTCAATATTAAAGGGCAGGGTGCTTTGGAGGGTCAGTGTTAAGGGGACCGGCCGCTGTGGAGAACACTATTATGGGGCGGAGGACTGTGCAGGTCACAGTTAACAGGGGTGAGGCATTGTGGAGGTCACTGTTAAAGGGATGGGATGCTGTGGAGGTCAAAGTTAAAGGGGTGGGCTACTGTGGATGTCACTATTAAGGGGAACACACACAAACATTAAATTAAATGGTTGAAATATACCTGGATGAAGCTGGGTCATTCTGCTAGTCTATTATATACAGTATTAGCAGAAGGACCCGGCTTTGCACGGGTATATTTCATCTATTTCATTTAATGTTTGTGTGTGTCGTTATAAGATATCAACAGTATCCCCTCATAATAGTCACCTCCACAGCCCCCCACCCTTTAACACTTATCCCCCCACAGTGCCCAGCCTCTTTAAAATGGGACCTCCACAGCAGCCCACCCCCTTAAGTTTGACCTTGATAGCATCCCATCCCTTTAACAGTGAGTTCCACAGCACTCCAACCCCTTGACAGTGACCTCCACAGGGGCCCACTCCCTTAATGGTGACTTCTACAACACCCCGCCCTTAACACTGACCTCCATAAGGTAACATCCCCTTAACTGTGACCTCCACAGTTCACTGCCCCCTTAATAGAGACCTCAACAGCGCCCACCCCTTTAACAGTGACTGCTACAGTACATCACTCCCTTAACAGTGACCTCCACCATACCCTGCTCCTTTATCAGTGACCTCACAGTAGCCTGCTGCCTTAACAGTGACCTCACAGTACCCACCCCTTTAACAGTGATCTCCACACTGGCCTTCTCCCTTAACAGTAGCATCCACAGTGCCCACCCCTTTAACAATGACATCCACAGCAGCCACCCCTTATTAGTGACCCCAACAGTACCCGATCTCCTTAACAGTAATTTTCACAGTAACCCACCCCTTAACAGTGACTTCCAAAACAGCTGCCCCTTTAATAGTGACCTCCACAGTCTCCCTCCCCCTTAACAGTAACCTCTACAGCACCCTCCCCTGTAACAGTGACCTCCACAGCGGCCGGCCCTTTATTTGCGACCTCGTTAACAGTGATTTCCACAATACCCAGCCCCCTTGACAGTGACCTCCACAGAGCTCAGTTCCCTTAAAATGTCACCTCCACAACACCCTGCCCCTTAACAGTGCCCCATACAGCTCCCTGCCCCTTAACACTGACCTCCATAGGGGAATATCTCCATAACTGTGACTTCCACCGTTCTCTTCCCTCTTAATGCCCCTGCCCCCTTAACAGTTTCATCCACAGCGCCCTGCCCCTTTAAAGCTGACCTACAGCAGTGAAGAAAAATGGGTGGGTTGTTATGGAAACCTGGAGTAAAACTGTGTGTATGTGGAGACTAAGGGCCTGCGAGCTTCTATTGGCTGATAAGGGACATTTGACCGTGTGTATGGCAGTTGGGATATGAGTGAAAGACTTACAGGCTTCTATTGGCTAATGCAGGTCATTTTTGGGGAATATCTCAGGAACAGTACATTATAGAGAGCTGAGAACCGGTCTGAAACCCTCCCGGAACCTGATGTACCTTTGTGCCAGATTTGGTGACGATCGGTCCAGTCGCTTGGTCATGCATAAAGAACAGACAGACAGACAGAAAACCACATATATATATATATATATATATATATATATATATATATATATATAATGAATTTCTCTCCGTTGTCTGTCTGTTCTTTATGCACGGCCAAACAACAAGCCGATCTGCACCAAATTTGTACATCAAGTGTCCAGGAAGGTTTTTGTAGAGGTCTTAGCTCTCTAGGATGTACGGTTCTTTATATATTCCCAAAAAATATATTAGTCAGGAGCTCGCAGCTTCAGTCATATTCTAACTGCCATACGCATAGTCACATGACCCTTATTAGCCAATAGAAGCTCTCAGATCCTTCAGTCTTGACATACACACAGTTTTACACCAGGTTTCCATAACAACTCATTTTTCTTCACTGTTAGAGGCCACTGTTAAGGGGCGGGGTGCTGTGGAGATCATATTTTTAGGTAGTGGGTCACTGTAGAGGTCACTGTTAAGTGGGCGGGCTGCTGTTGGGTACACTTAACATGATGTGCTGCTGTGGAGGTCACTGTTATGGCGGACAGTGTGGATATCTTTTAACTTTACACACAAACATTAAATGAAATAGTTAAAATATACCCTTGTGAAGTGGGGTCACTAGTAAACTTATAAATAATGCTCACCAAATCGCTGCCATATGACTACAGTCAGAAGCTCGGTCAACTATTACCCCCTTAGCCAGCCACAATAAATACTATATGAAAAAAGACTGTCTAAAATGGCTGTAATAAAAAATATTACATTGCAAATACAACTCTGTTCCTTCTTCAATGGCTATAGAGATATTTATCCAAAACGCATCTGGTGGGAGAGTTCATATAGTACAATTCCTCTTTCCACCCTTTGAGTTACATTGATATACAAAAAATAGTGGCAGCCTGAATCCAGCGTTCTTAAAGACATATGGTGCATGCGCCAAAGATGATATACTTTGGGAGTATTATCTAGTCAAAGTAGGAAGTGTGCAGCACTGTGCAACTTCAGGAGCAACTTCTCCTGCAGGATGCAGCACCGCCTGAAGACCATAAAGGAGGGTGAGACGCACTTCCTGGTGCTGAAGCTTGCTAATATTGAATTATACAACAGCAATATAGTAGCAATATTAACATCATTGATAAGTCTGGAGGTCTGTTGACTGAATATAACTCAACTATCTCAAGGTATTGTATCCAGCTATATTAACCCTACTCTGACCTTAGTGAGATCACAATATATAATTTTTGCACATATTTGCACAACTATGCATAGTGGAAGATTCGTGTTTCTTTGTATGAAATGCAACCACAGGGTGGACCCCAACGTCAAACTACGCTCTGTACCTTTTTTTTTCCAGGTTGGCGTACTCACAAGGTACATGTCCACAGTATCCTCAGTGAGATGTGGATCTTTTTTATGCAGGTGGCCAATCTGCTCTTCAGTTGTGCACAGGTCTACCAGAAAAAAACTCTTGAAGCCGTAGCTATCAAGTAGAGGCTGGTGGTCCTTATCAGACAGCAATTCTCTATAGGCCTCTACACTGCACTTCCTCTTTACATGTGGCCTACTTCTCAAACATATCTTTACTCTTTTCTTCATTCTCTTACATATCTCTAGCTGATTTAATTCAGAGCTGGGATTAGCTAGCTCTTAGCTCCTCACGATTCAGCCCTACAACTGGCCCTACACTATGCTGACTCACTTCTCCCTGTGGGGGGAAGTAGAAACAGCTCCACCTAGTGGCTGGTGGATACAGAGTGTTATCTCAAAACTGCTCACTAAACAAATACACAGTAAATCACATTTTTATTTTTGTAGCAGCCTAAATGTAGAAAATTTGCAGCAAACCCCCTTTTGCAGTGATGCACTTCTCTGCACTGGGACACTGCATTTGACCATAGCCTCCTTCTGTGGGGATTCAACAATCTTTAAAGTGATACTAACATGGCTGCCCTGTAACTTAGCATCTGCATAGAAAAAGTTAGAGAAGGTTCAGAGAAACTGAACTGATCATTTTTGTCTTTTAGATCTTATCAGTACAGAACAAGGTTCTGATTAACTACTTGCTATGTTACAGTATATGAATAGCCTCCCTGAATTCTGTGCAGATGTTACACTATAGAGAATGGATATTATGAAACGCAATTCACACAGTGTGGTTTTCAGGACATGCTACTTATTTTGTTAACTTTTTCCCATTGACATCAATGGGAAGAACAGAGGGCCTGTGTGAGTGAACAGCACAGTGTTGCTTGAAAGTTTGTGAGCTCTTCAGAATTTTTTATATTTCTGCATAAATTTGACATAAAACTAAATCAGATTTTCACATATGGCCTAAAAGTAGATAAAGATAATCAAATCAAACAAATGAGTAAAAAAAAATAGACTTGGTCATTTATTTATTGAGGAAAATGATCTAATATCCCATGTCTGTGAGTGGCAAAACTATGTGAAACTTTAGGATTAGCACATAATTTGAAGGTGAAATTAGAGTCAGACGAATGATCAGGTTTGAGAGGGCGACCTGTTTTATTTAAAGAGTTTGTGTCATCTCAGACAATGGGGGCATATTGATAGGATATGTCCCCATTGTCTGAGATGGGAATACCCCTTTAAAGAACAGGGATCCATCAAAGTCTGATCTTCACAACAGATTAGTGATGAGCGAACTGGTTCATCAATGCTTTGGAAAAATATGATTTGTTAGTAATTTTCATTGTGATCCCTATATCCGTACATGTATTAAAATGTATTGCCTCCAATGAGGCTCTTTCAATACGGACATTGTTAATGCAAAATTTCATGTGCATGCAGCATTACTGTGAGTAGCGGCACATTCATTAATGCATTACATAACGAATTTGAACCCAGACTTGTTAATGATTGTGTTGTGCGTCACAAATCCAGGTTCGGATTCGTTATGTAATACATTGATGCATATGCCGCTACTTACAGTAACTTGCGCATGGCTGATGAGGTCTCGTATTAACAGTGACCATACTGAAAGAGGGAAATAGGGATCGCAATTAGAGATGAGCGAACGTGCTCGTAACGAGCACTGTACCGCTCGGCTCCCCTGCGCTCGCATGGGCACAGGCAGCCGCTTCCGTCCCCCTCACCCGACGGAAGCGGCTGCCTGCGCCCATGCGAGCGCAGGGGAGCCGAGCGGTACAGTGCTCGTTACGAGCACGTTCGCTCATCTCTAATTGCAATGTAAATGAGTTATATAGATGAACGAATCAGGTTCGTCCATCACTACAACAGATGTTTGTCGCAATTTATTATTGCATAAACAAAAGAGATTTCTGAAGACCTCAAAAGGAGAGTTGTTGGTGCTCGTCAGGCTGGAAAATATTACAAAACCATCTCTAAAGAGTTTGGACTCTACCAATCCGCAGTCAGACAGATTGTGTACAAATGGAAGAAATTTAAGACCTTTATTACAGGAGTATATGACCAAGAAAGATCACTCCAAGAGCATCGTGTGTTATAGTCCGCAAAGTCAAAAATTAAACCAGGGTAATCTCTAAGCAGCCATATTTAATGTTCATGTGTGCACCATCAGGAGGACACTAAATTGCAGCAACACAGCACCTGCAGGCAATGCATCCCAGCAGCCCAACAACAACCTTGCTATCTGGCTAAGCCTCCGTTGGCACTAAGCCACACTAACCCACAGGCACAGCACTACGGCAACAGCAGCCACCATGCAGCACTGCCCCATGTGAACATTGATCTCAAAAACTCACCTCTCAATGTAATCTCAGAAGCTAACTGAAATCAATTAGGGATTAACCCTTATGTAGTCTCCTGCTAATTAGTAACACCTGAGCCAAATGGGAGAACTGCGGACACCATGAAAAGAAAAAGAGTAGCAATGCAATATTCAAAAAGACAAAAAATATATATGGATCACACATCCACATGCCATGCGTTGATCTACTACTTTTTGATAAAAATGCACCATATAAATGTGACCTTTTTCAAGTGGGTGCTTGATTGGTTAGCCTTTCTTTAAATATTCCTGCTTTCTCTATTGAAGGTACGGTGTATAGCATGAGCTCTGTGTGTTTGTGTCCAGAATCCTAACATTCCTAGTATATTGTTCTTAGCCTAAACTCGTGTCTTGTCAGTGTAGCTGGGCACTGGTAGTTCTCCTTGACCTTACCTTGCTTCTGCCATGAAGTTTGCTATTTTACTTTGGAATTTGTTAATTAGCTATTTGCTGAGTTTGGTTTTGATTTTCATTTCTCTGGGTCAGAGGGCCTTGCTAGGGTTAGTATTGTAGATTAGGGCCAGTTTCAGTTCATGTCATTTATTTCTGTCCACTGACATTCATCCACTTCTGATTTGAGTACCATCACCATTCTCCGTCTGCTCCATTACCTGACTGACATCTTCAGGAGTGTTGCTAGGGTCTCAAAAGATCCGGGGCCCAAGCCAATACATATGGCCCAATTTTCTAAGTCACCCCCCCCCCAACACACAAACACTAGCACTGAAGACATTTTACTGTACTTGCTATACAGCTATACATTAGCACAAACCTCTCACATCCAGCGCCTCCCAGGTGACGTCTCCTCCAATGTAGATCTTCTATCTCATCATCTCCTCCATTCCGTCCAGACAAGTTCTCCATTCCGTCCAGACACACAGACATCTTAGCTTCCTCACTTTTCTATTATCATCCCCCAACCTGGAGTCCCCACAGTGTTATCCTGCTGCTCACTTGTTGCTCGCTGTGCCCCCCAATACCCCCAAATACTATCCTGAAGAAATAATAGTGCCATACAGATACTTCCCCCATAGTTATAGTGCTCCTCAAAGTCCTACCAATAGTATTTCCCTTTTAGAATGCCCTCATTAGTAATACTGCCCCCTACAGTGCCCCCAACAGTGATAATACTCCACAAGAGTGCCCCCATTAGTAGAAGAGCCATCCAGTAATAATAATGCCCTCAGTAGAAATAAGGCCCCAGTGGTAATAAAGCTCTCTACAGACCCCTCAGTAATAATAAGGCCCCCATAGTGCTCTTAGTAGAAATAAGGTGGAACTATAAGTCACTCCTATAGAGCCCCCAGTAGTAATAAGAACACCTATAATGTCCCCTCCATTTAGTGTTCTCAGAAATTATTATTTCTCAGCCCCTCCACCATACATTCCCATGTGAGTAACACTATTTTCCTCTGCCGTAGAGTCCCATGTAAATACCATCACACCATCTCTCCAGCCCCCTCCAATATACAGTCCCATATAAAGTTCCACGTAAATAACATCACCCCCTCCCAGCCGCCTTAAACATACAGTCCCATGTAAATAAGATCACCCCCTTAATATTTAGTCCCATGTAAACAACATCACTCCTTCCCCCAGACAGCTTCAATGTACAGTCCCATGTAAATAACATCACCCCCTCCCCAGCCACCTCCAACATGCAGTCCCATGTAAATAACATCATCCCCTCAACATACAGTCCAATGTAAATAACGTCCCTCCCTTCAGCCCTAACATACAGTCCCAGTTAAATAACCACAACTCACAGCATTACCCTGCCTCTCACACTGTGTAATCTACTGCTTCATTTACCTATCCTCATGTAGCAGACCTCAACCACAGCTTCTTCCCAGGATTTCTCTTCACTACTGAGCGCTATCCTCTCCTGCACTGGTCACATGATGGTGACATCATCACAGGTCCTTTTCAGCTGCTGCATTTAGAACTGATCACATGGACTGTGATGTTATCACAGGTCCTTCAGTTGTTGCAGGGCATTAGATTCAATTGTATTGCCGTCCTGAGGAGGGCAATGCAGTTGTATTTATCTGACAGGCAGTACATTCGGGGCCTGGGACAAAACATCAGGGGCCCACCCCCCAAATGTTTTAACCTAGCAACACCCCTGGGCATCCCTATCATCTGTTGTCGTGCCCATCTTCTTGATGATGTTGCGGCTTGATGACGTCAGGAACGCAGGGAGGAGGAATAAAGGCGCAGAATGGAGGAGCGGGGATGGCTTCAAATGGAAGCTGGTCACTCTTATATTTGCCATCATATATGACCTTGGACCGTTATATTGACTACTTTCCTGCCTTTGTTTTTGTGCTGTTTTTCCCACTTGGTTTTGACTTGGCTTGTCATTATTGGGGATTCTGGTTTCTGATTTGGCTTTGATGTTCTTTTCCTTCTGGTTCTCACCATGTTTACCTCACTGCCAGTAGCTCCTCAGTGAACGCAAGATAGGATTCGTTAGCACTAAGGATGAGCGAATTGATTCTGAATGAACCAGAGTGCTGTTGGGCTGCTGCGTCTTGCCATCTGCAGGTGCTGTAGCGTGTCAGCAATGTCGTAATGCACCAAATTAGAGTAGGAACTCACTCAAAAGTGGGTTCTTATGGTAAGTGGGCCTATGCATTTTTATGAAAAAGTATAAAAAGTGCGTTGTGTTTATAAATTAGGCTAAGCAGCAATAGATCTATGTGTAGCGTGTCAGTGTGCGATCCATGTCTTTTTAGTCTACAGTCTGGTAAATTCCTATGACCTGAGCTTCCTATAGTGGTGCCAGCAGGCAGCCAGTTTTGTAATATGTTATGTGAGGGGGAGCAGGAACGAGTACCATATTTACAAAACATATATTTTTCGGAAATCTCACTGAAGGCATACTAAGTTCTAGTATGGGGAGCTATGAGATCTGTGTACACTCCTGTATGCAGTTACCCTCTAAGCTCCCTCTAGTGGTGACTGTGAGTAACTAGCATAGTATTGTTTTGTAACTGATGTCTATGCAGGGGATTTTGAGCTCTGATCACAGTTCAAATATGTTATAAAATTAATCAGCTATTTAGATGATAACCAAAAATGCTGTCAAAGACTTTGGGGGGAATTTATCATTAGGAAAATATTTGAAGTCAGTTTTGCTTCAGTCTGTGTCGGAGTACTTTCTGCCACATTTATCAAACGTCACAGGTTGTTTGATAAATGTGTCTTATCCTTAAACCTAACACTTCTGTCTAGAGAAGCTCCTCCACTTTTCCTACTCCACCCTCCTCCTGGAGTGAGATTGCGACTATTTTGCGACTTTTTTAAAAAAGTCGCAATGATAAATCTGGAGTGAAACTCATTAACATGGCTAACCACACCCACTTTTCCACCCATATTAAAAACTGGAGTGAGTTGTGTACACATGCAAAAAGTCGCAAAAAAATGCGCAAAAAAGTCGCAAAAGCCCTATCGTGCGACTTTTTGAAGACAGAATTCTGGAGTGAAGGTGTGATAAATCAGGGCCTTTGTGCCTGTGCCCAATAACAGATTTGTTAGTGAATACTCAATATCCTGTTCTTCTATGCAACTAATAAGGAGGCTGATAAATACTTACACATTCACATTTCACAATCATCACTGCAATCACTAGTACCACAGCATGTCAGCTAAAGGCAGTATAAGAAGTAATATTGCTGAATTTCGACCAGGTTTTGTTACATTTGCGTCATATAAAATGTATTTTTCTAATACAGGATTTGTACTTGCTATTGAACAGGATTAAATGAAGCTCCTGACTTTTCTTTTAATGCTGCTGGAGATAAGTCATTTAAAGCACATGGAAGCAGATGAGCCAATTATTGCCGTTGCCTAACCTCTATATACAAGAGCTCATACATAAAAGATTTCGGCTGCTAGTTCATCTGTCACCTTCTTCTGAGCACCTCGTCTATCATCCCTATGAAAATGTACCATTAGCTTTCCAGAGTCATCGAGCCCTTTTGTTTATGACAATCTCAGAAAAAATATTAACCATCTCCTGACTGCAGAAAGAGTTCAGCGGCGAGCTTAGTGTGGGGATATCGCAATAGTTTGATAATTTATAGTTGGATTTCACATTCTACAGCAGGAAATCTGCCGGGCTGCACCAATTTGTAATTAATATTTAATACGGATCACATGTTTCCTGGCTTCTGTACAACAAATAGTAGAATAATTGTGCTTCTTTCTGGTCTGATTATCCTAATGCAAACCTGACAGATGTAGCAGTACTGTGAAATTGTACAATGCAGATAATGCATTTCATACACTATATATATATATATATATATATATAGAGAGAGAGAGAGAGAGAGAGAGAGAGAGAGAGAATGCATGAAAAGAACGAAAGGACAGCACTGGAAAGCTAGATGTATTGGAGAACAGCATAGATAAGCAATTGTCCGCAAATGTGCTTTGTGTTCGATTTGGTAGAATTGGTTGCCCTGAAAAATCTTATACGATATTCGGAAGTCTCCTGGGACTGTATACAATTTATTTCAAGCACTTTAACACCAACCCAGCATTAGTAATGTGAAAGTGACAGTAAGATATACAGCTGTGGGTAAATGGATGGGAGCTGGTTGCAACAAATAACCTGTTTTAAAACACACTACATTGTCAGATTTTTTAAAACTAAATAAAGGTCCAGCCGGGCTCCTGATCTCTAATATGGTGCCATTTTGAGTGATTCATGTGGGATGAATCACAAAAATTTAGATTTGGCAAACTTCAAATTTTTTGGGATGAGGTTTGTGTAGAACTGATTTGCTATCTCTAAAGAGTAGTTCTCATGACATACATGCTGTGAGCTCCGGAGTTGCTGATGCAGAGGATAGAAGTGATAATGGTCCTGATGAGATGTTGTTATATGGTGCACTCCCTCAGGCTGTTGTTCTTTTTGGTTTGGTGCAGTGAAAAGGTGATGTGAAGGAATCAGACACACTTAGATGAACATCAAATGTTTTTTTACTGAGTGCAAAATATGAGTTACAGTACATTTAGCTGTCATCTGTACAAGGTGCAATCTCTCTATACCCAGATGATGAAGTGTGGTGGCAGGCAAGATGGCAGACAATAGCACTCCAGAGTAGTCCTTCTCTCTTCTGATTTTGCAATAAACTGGCACTTGTGGCTATAGGTGTCCACTTGTGTAAAGCTTTTGAGTATGCCTGCCCTAAACTGTGGTGATGGGTGTCTTAACTTGTTGTCCCTCACCTGCAGTGTAGTCTGTATAGCTGTACTGCTGATCACTCTGCTGACTTTGTATGCTGTAGCATGCACAGTTTCAGTGGCCTGGGACTCTGCAGTTTCCCTGGAGAAGTGGTTCTAACAGTTAAGCTTGATTTCTAGTCCTAAAGGCTCTTGAAGCTGGAGCAGATGGACATGCTCCCTCAATCCAGGCTTGCTACAATTACTCTGGAGCTTCTAGCAGGAAGCAGGATAAGCCCACTCTCACCTAGAGGGGAGGAATGGAATGGCAAACTCAATTCTTATTGCCAACTATACCTCATTATTTATGGAGCATAAGGCAGATACATAATATAGCATGACATTAATACAAAATATAACAAGCAATTGCAGATACTGTACCCTCAGGTCTGGGGTACTGCATATAGGCACAGAGCAAAAATGTGGGACAGTACAAAACCAGACCACGCCCATGATCTCCAGCTATTCCTGCCCTCAGTGTCACCATGTCAACAAGCTCATGTCCTAGAAAACCAGCTGATGACCTCATCAGTGATGCCGCCAAAGCAGTGACATTGTTCTCCATGGCTTCAATCCCTGTTACGGTATGTAGACTTACAGGGGCCACATCACTCCTCTGGCCAGGGGCGTAGCTATAGGGGGTGCAGAGGTAGCTTTCGCTACCGGGCCCAGAAGCCTGAGGGGGGCCATAGACCCTTGTACTGCATAAGAAGACACACAAAGCACTGAGGGAAGGGGGCCCAAGCTGAACTCTTGCACCAGGGTCCATGAGCCTTTAGCTATGACCCTGCCTCTGGCATAAGCCACCCATACTCCAGAATGGATCCACATTGGCTGTGTGCAACCTTTGACACAGGGACTAAGTTCCTAGGTTACCACCTGCCACTTGTGATATCATCATATTACATCAACACCTGTTGGCAATGTCACACACTCTACCCATTATAAAATCAGCGCACTGCACAGACCTTTTCAACTCTGGCACATTCTCTCTGTTCAAGAATCACTTTCACCTTTTACATTTTCATATAGCAACACTCGCCAATCCTGCCTACTGCCCCAGCACATCAGCCATTCTGTCTTCTCTCCAGATGGCTCTTTGATGTCATCATTAATTGGTTAGCAGCCAATCAGAGTCATACTCATGTAGCATGCTGGCCCGCAGAGGAGGCATGGTGGTGATAATAAACAGGATTGGAGTGGTGGCAGTGGCTAAGAGGGTGAAGGCAGTCCTCACATGGCTATTCCTGCTCCAGCACTCCCCTCTGGCTTCCTGCTTGGTGGTGGCTGGGGTGCCCCTGATGGTGAATGAATAGCAGGTTGCAAGGCAGGAGGGCAGGTACAAGGACTGGTGGAGGTTGGAGGCAATGACCAAGTTGGCTTGACTATAGCAAACAACAGCCTCTTATGGAAGGCAAAGAGCAAATAAAAGTAGTAGGCACAGTTCTCAAGTATTTCACATGGCAGATGGTTCCCCAAATGCTGTGCATAGGGAGTAGGCAGTATTATAATCCCTTCTATGTCTCTATTTAGATATACAATGTAATCCTTCCAATTGATCAAAGGTGTGCAAGTCCCCTCTCAATATATCTGCAGTGCCCAACTGTAGGTTGCAGTCCTAGAATGGATGGATGGTCCATCTCAGTAGTGTGGTAGATACCAGAAGCAGTTAACCCTAACCATGGGCAGTAAAGTCCAAAGCCGTCCAATGTGCATTACTTTTACTGTCTTAGTCCATGCACTGTCTCTTTATAATCAACTCAACCATCTGTTGAAATTCAATGCCCCTTTCTCTAAGAAATTATCACTTGGCCCCGTTGCTTTTCTGGCAACAATAATTCACATTGAGATGGTGCTTCCTTGGATAAATTCTTCTTTAAAGTGAGCTTACTTGTCAGCAACCACTACACATGTCCTTACGCTGGCCTCTAACCAGCGGGGCAGGACCAGCCTACCACCTGACAATTATAACTAAGACTTCCAGTTGACTATTTCCTTCCCATATACTGCCTTTTTGGATCAGAAAGTGCATAATGTATTTAGGTAGAAGGATAAAGGGACCCAGGGTACTGCAGGGGTCTGTAACAGGAACTCCAAAGGCAATAATAACCCACTCCTGAGTAGAAGGCACGTGGAGCAGCAGCACGTATTGTAGGGGCACAATGACTAGCAACGTGGATGTAGAAAGAGACAGATAACATTGGGCAACTGTGCGAGAACAGTATGAGCCCCTTTGTCTCCAAAAGCTCAATATACAGTCTCCCAATTAATAATTGTGGGCTATGAGTTTTATGTGGCAGCAGAGTATAGGCCCCTTATTTGGACCCATCAAGCCATGCTTGATACTAGCCTGTTGCACATATTTTGAAAACAGGAATGAAGGGAGTCTGTTTTCAGGTAATTCCTTTCTACAGAAAATATCCCATATTATTTTTAATGACTGAATCCTTCTGGGGTGGACACTTCCCATTCATCTTGGTCTCATTTTCAGGATATTATACTCTGCTAATTGAATTTCTATTGTTATGTACTGCTGCAGTATTTAATAAATGATGCCAGTGAAATGGAGTCAGAGCTGTCAGTTATGCAGACATTCACCTTTATCTAGTCTGAAAAGTGCCCTAAATCTCCAGAATTAATTACACTTCGCCAACACACTATTTGCCAACATTTCAGTTTAATTTCCAGGCATATGCTCCCGACAAGTGGAGTCTACAGTTTGATGAATGCTGTAAAGACACTAGAGATGGAAACAAGTTCTAGCTATGAGTACATGAGTAGTAGCGATGTCATTGTATAGGACTGTAATGATGTCAATCAGCCTTGTAAGGCACAGCGGTGATGTCATCCTTGTCAAATGGAATTAGCAGTGATGTCACATGAATTCCTTTTACAAAGAAACTACAAAGCCATGATTAACAGAGGTAATGGCTTCTTTAAACCACAATTTCACCACACAACGTGCAGCAAAGGGCTGAATATGGCCACTCTTTCTCTCTTCTTGTGATTGTAGGTCTTTTTTAAAATGTTCCTTGTTATATTTTGGTAGCGATTTGTATAAGGCGTTTGCAATTTATTTTTTAAATTGTGTTTTACCCCATTGCAGTGAAACAAAAATACACCAAAGTGATGCACGAATATAATTCCATAAACCTTTTTACTAACATGGCAGATATAGATATTGCTCTAAAACACTGCAAATGGGCTAAAAGTCAATGAATGTCTGTTCAGATCCAGACATCGAAGGAAGCCCTCGTATAGCTTGCTCTCTCAGCACTCAGACCACCACCAAGCAAAGCCTGTGATATGTCTCTAAGGTTTATGAAAACTCAGCCACCCTGTACGAATCTTCCCTCCCAACACTTAAAAAAATTAAAGAATATTGAAAATCACTATAGAGTATTATCAGGATGATAGTATCTCTTCTATAGGGTGAATATAAGCCTAGTTCATGGGAACGTTTTATATTAAAAGCGGACAAAACCAAAGAGTAAATGGAAAAGCAAGTTTCTATAAATAACCCCCTTGATGTTTCTTATCTAGATAAGGGTAGGAACCGGTGAATCTTAGAAAGCTTTGCTTGTTTCATCTTTAAGCCTTAAAGTACTTTTAGTCATTAGTGAATCACGGTTGCATTTGAGTGATTCACTTCAAAAGTGAACAAACATCTCCTGGAAAAAAGTGAACGGACAGCAGAGGGCGCCAGTGACATGCATGCTAACGCACTGTACAAGTACTGACAATGTACAAACAACAGCTGGTGACTTGGAAGTTTTGCTTTACAAAAAATGGATATACGCCTGAATATTGTGTCACTAGCATTACCATTCAGTTCAAGAAGGCAACAAGCTTAAAGGGGTTGTCTGAGAATACCAGAGTTTTAAGGGATGCCCACAGCCTACTTCTGCTATTGAAAGACTCATACTTTTCTGCCCCATGCTGTTTCAGTCTATCTTCCAGTCCATGGCTTTACTTCCTCCTCAGCATGGACATGGTCACCTGCTCCTCTGCAGCCAGCCACTGACTTCAGTGGTGACGTGTCTCTTGTGAACACATCACCGCTAAAGCCAGTCAGTTAATGCAGTGGAGCAGGTGACCATGTCCATGCTGGGGAGCAAGTAAACAAGCTGTAAAAGCTGTGGATTGGAAGATGGACATGTGGGGAGCTTGCGAGCAGAACTGGTGTGGCGGCGAGATGCTTTCGACAGGCAGGAGGCTTAGGGGTTACAGTGTCTCCATGAAGGCGCAGGGTGAGGGCATTATGTAATTTAGGTATACCATCTCTTTAACAGGCAACAGGCAAATCTATCACCTCACTATCCCTCTGGCTTCTGTTGCACCAGCACCTGGGAGCTGACTCTCTGGTTTGGTCAGAAACAGGGATGAGCGAACTTGTGTTCTCAAGTTCTGCGTACAAGGTTCGGGTTAACTAAGAATTCCACTACCACGGGCCATAAGTTATTGTCCTTGGTAGCGGAATTCATAACGGAATTCTTAGATAACCCGAACCTTGTACGCCAAACTTGAAAACACAAGTTCGCTCAACACTAGTCAGAAGATGTGTAATTAACCTCAGTATTGCTTACAACAGATATATTTTCAATGCAATACATTTATAACCCAGTGCAGTATATCTCAGAGCATTGCACCAGTGAGGCTCATCTACAGTATCCTGCCCAAGGTACATGACTCTCCAGAGTGGCCTTATTCCTTTGTAAACTACCTGAGACATTCCCTCTATTTGATAGCCTGTGCACACAGGGAATTTTGCCTTACTAAGTGCAATATCTCCTTTTGTGGTTTCCCACACATGAAACATATGACATTACATATAAAACAAGGCATATCAACGTGACTGCAAGCACATGGCCACTTAAAGGGATATTCTGAGGTCTTTTTTTCATGTTCCCATCCCCTGTTGACTTCTGAGATCATGCAGGTCAGCGCAGGGGCTGGATAACTGTGCAGGTGCAGCCGGCCTGTTAGGGGTTGGATAGTATTCTCTGTACTGACAGCGCTAGTAAGAGATACATTGCACAGGGGACAGGCCATGAACGTGTCATCAGTGGGTTGTAACCAGGCTAGGATCGCGGTACAATGTACGGCATGTGATCCAGGAAGCACCAGGGGCTTATAATTTGACCGGAGAGCGCAGCGCTGGTCCTGTAGGCAACTTTTAATAAGTATCAATAGAAAAGTTGTTAATTTCAACAAGGACGGGGGGGAGGGAACATGATGCAGTATGTAAACAGTACGCACTTAAAGGCATAGCAACAGTAATGTAAAAGTGCAACTAGGCGGAGCGACCACCGCAACAGGGTCAAACTGTAACGCATGGTAACAGTGCTTTATACGAAGGATGCATGTTTGGGGGTGCGCTGCCTTGCAAATGTCTTATGAGTTTCTCTATAAATTCCAACAACAGCTCAATTTCAATCTCATAGAAGCGAATAGAGAAACTGACTTCCTGTCCACAGAGCAGATGCTGTGGGGTCCGGTGCGTTTCATAGGTGGTCACATGATCTAACTGGTATAAGTGACTGAGGTTGAAAATATCTCGTTAAACATGTAATAATTACGTATAGCACCTCACAAAAAATGAGGGGGCCAAACATTTTTTTCTCTGAAAATTATCTGCTCCCATGCGTTTCATGTTTTTTAACTTATGTCATCATTCTGTTCTCTTCCCCACTCCATCCTCTAGGCTGCCCTCAGAACATTGCATACTTGATACTGTTAAATGTGTATTTCATCCAGAGTATTATATATAACCCTGTATAACATTAGGACAGTGAGATAAATAGCAGCTTGGTTGCTAATATACATATATATACTAGTGGTCGGGCTGCTCCACGTGGAATGCTGCTTGTTTTGACTATCGCCCATTTATTATCAGCAGATGCTGTGTATGGGGAGCGCCGCCGTCCTCGCTGTTCCTCCAAATTTTTACATCTAGACACTTCTCATGCTGGGGAAACTGTTTACAGAGTCAAAGTGGGTGGCTGCCCCCATGGAGCTGTTCAGATGTGAAAGGACTCTAGCCGAGTTATTTACTTACAGCATTGTCAAGAGAGCAGAAATGTTAGCCCCCTGGAGTAATATACAGTACCGCAAGTGTCTGCTATTACACAACGCAGCTGCTAGCCTCACAAATCTGTAGTAGCGCCGTAGGGTGCAGCACTTTATAGTGATGCTGCGCCTCACAGCACTGAGGTCACGGGTTGGGTTCTCACCAAGGCACCACCTGCTTGGAGTCATGCTTGACAAATGTGTCTTCTCTCCAAACATTCGAGTTTCTTTCCACAGTCCAAAACTGTGCTGGTGGGTGCACTGACTCCTCATTTGAGGTGTTGTTCACTTTGAACAATTGTATTCCACTACTTACCTTCTCCCCTTACTACTGGGGCAATCAGCTTTTAAAGGGGTTGTCTCATGCCCAGTTACCATGTGGGCAATGTGCACATTTTCATGTCTTTCTGCAGGACTGCTCCCAGTTTTAAAGGGGTTGTCCCACTTCAGAAAATAGCATTTATCATGTAATGAAAGTTAATACAAGTCACTTACTAATGTATTGTTATTATCCATATTGCTTCCTTTGCTGGGTGGATTCATTTTTCCATATCATTATACACTGCTTTTATCCAGGGGTTACAACCACCTTGCAATCCAGCAGCGGTGGTCGTGTTTGCGCACTATAGGAAAAAGCGCTGGCTCTCTCTGGTGGCCAGGATGACTGGGGCGGGCATAGGCACGCATGCACAGCAGATCCTATCTCTGGTCACCTCATATCTGTACTGCAGCAGTGGTTGCAACTCCTGGAGACGAGCAGTGTATAATGTGATGGAAAAATGAATCCAGCTAGCAAAGGAAGCAATATGGATAATCACAATACATTAGTAAGTGCCTTGTATTAACTTTCTCTACATGATAAATGCCATCTGCTGAAGTGAGACAACCCCTTAAAAAACGGGGGCGGTCCTGCAGAAAGACATGAAAATGTGCCCATCAGAGGGTCATTTGTGTAATGCACCGACTAGGTTTCTCCAGGAGATTTTCTGGGTAATTGGGCGTTAAGGAAGTAATACAAGGGCATATAGCAGTGATGGCTAATCTGCGGCACATCAGCTGTGGGGAAACTACGACTCCCAGCATGCTCCATTCATTTCTATAGAGTTCTGAGAACAGCCATGTAGGTGTACATCTTGGGAGTCGTAGTTTTACCACAGCTGGAGTGTCAGAGGTTAGACATCATAGACATATAGGAAGGGGAAGTCTAAAATGAACAACTGCTTTAGGGAGGAAAGGGATGCAAATGAGCTTTTAGCAAGCTTGGCCTCTAATGCCACCAGATGTAAGGCAGCTATCCTATAAGTCAATGTTCAGCTCTTTAAACAGGCCTGGAGACACGACTCAGATATTAAATAAGCCAGCACCTCATCTGCAGACAGCTGTTTCAAGGTGATTGCCTCTCATCAGTGCAGAGCAGAGGGTACTGGCTTAACTGGCTGAGAGGCCTAAGTCAGGGTTTGTGGGATACTATGTCTCCTTAGGGAGAGATCGCCATTGTCGGTGTGAGAAGTCTTATAGGCCATTCATGCTCCTCTGGAATTCTGGGAGGAAAGGGATGCAAATGAACTTTTAACAAGCTCTGCCTCTAATGCCACCAGATACAGGCCTCTCACCCAGTTACACCAGTACTCTCTACTCTGCACTGATGAGGGGCACTCACCCCGAAACAGCTGTCAGCAGATGAGGTGCTGGCTTATTTAATATCCGAGTCATGTCTCACGGCCTGTTTAAAGAGCTGAACATTGACTTACAGGATAGCTGCCTTACATCTGGTGGCATTAGAGGCAGAGCTTGTTAAGAGCTCTTTTGCAACCCTTTCCTCCCAGAATTCCAGAGGAGCATGTATGGCCTATAAGTCTTTTTACACCGATTAAGGCTTTCTCTCCCCAAGAAGAGATAGTACCTCCCAACTGCTTTATGTCATGTTCACACACAGAGCAGTGTTAATGCAGTTTTTGAAGTAATTTTTACCAAAGACAAGAGTGAATAGAAATCTTTCCTTCTTTCTTTCCCTCGCTTTTGTTGTTCACTCCTTGGCTAAAAAAAAAAAATACATGTAAGAACTGTATGCAATTGTTCCCCCGTGAACCTGGCCTCAGGGCTTGATTCTTACGTGCTGTCTTTTCTGCCGTTGTTGAGCTTCACAGGAGTAGATCCAAAAAAAAAAGAGGCAAAGCAAGTCCTTCTTTTATACTTTTTTCCGCCTTGGATACAATCTTGTCTTGTTCTCATGCAGTTGGCCCAGGGGGTCAGAGATTTAATTAAACTGGGGCTTCACAGCATCATGGAGCCACCCTCTAGTTAAGATAAAACTGTGGCGTTACCTTGGCCATGCTACAATGTATTATTACAATACAAAAAAACCTAAAGAAAAGAAAAAGGGGCAGGTGTTTCTCTTTCACAAAAGAACAGCAACTATTTTTGAAGGTTTCTCAAAGAACAAAACTGGTCGTATTCAGGGGTGCACCATCAATGAAGCCAGGTGAGGCAATCTTCTCAGGCAACACTAGCTAGGGGCAAGAAAGGGGGCAGCCAAAGGGTTATGAGCTGAAGGGAAGGGGTTAGGTTAGGAAATTGGCATTGGGGAGGAGGGGTGCTGTATCAGTTTTTGCCTCAGGCAGCAGAAAGGCTAAGTGCACCCCTGGTCATATTCAACTGGAGAAAACCATTAAAGTAGCATTAAAGGGGATTTCCTGTAGTTTTACATTGATGATTACCAGTATCTGATCTGTGGGGGTCCGACACCTGGGACCCCCTTCCATCAGCTGTTTAAAATGGCAACGGCCCTAGCACTGCGATCTTCTCATAGTTTTTCCTAGGTCATGTGATGTCACATTCATCAGTCACATGGCCTAGGTGCAACTCAGCCACTTTGAAGTCAATGGGGTTGAGCTGTCAAACCAAGCACAGCCACTATACAATGTATGGCACTGGGCTTGGTGAGCAAAGAGAAGGCCGCGGCGTTAGCATGAGCTCCAGTGCCTTCTCAAACAGCTTATCGGCGGGGGTCCCATGTGTGTCCCGGAAAACCTCTTTAACATAAAGGTTAAGTCAAACTTTATTCAGTCAAGCTTTAGGCTACATTCACATGACGGATAAACTGTCCATTTTTAACGGACGTTTTTTTCACTGATGCCTTTCTGAGAAACGGACTTTAAAAATTGACCCAATCAATTGTATAGGAGCAGTCAGTCAGTGAAAAACGGACAGGATAAAACATTGTTGTATTTTTTGACATCTGTTATTCACTGGCCATCAAAAAAACTGCCATGTGAATCACCCCATAGACAACCATTGGTGTTAAAAAAAACATCCATTACATGTCCGTTGTCTGGTGCATGTAGTAGTTTAGGACCACAAGATGTTTCAGACATCACTTTTGAACTGTATTTCATATTTGTAAAGAAACTAAAAGTATAGTTCTAATTAAATAGTAACATAATTAAGGTGGAGCTTTGATTATAAACAACTTTTGAATAGTACGAGCACAGAAAAGAAACTTTGTAATATATCTTATTAGAGAAAATGCCTCTTTCTCCACTTATCCAGCTCCTTTACATCCATCTCTCTAGGACGGTGAGAGGTCTATTGGGTTTCTATAAACATCATGGTTATGGAAAGGGCTGGTCACCCGAAACTTTGCATTAGCATGTATCTACGCTTGCTCCTCTCCAGCAGTGCATCTATATGGTAGATTGTTTGAATGGCTTTTAGGCATCCACTATGGGACTGTGGCACAATGAATGGATTTTGTGATATGGATGTATTCCTGCTCTAAATGACATATACAAAACTCAAACTTTGAAGCTTGATCAGTGCACGATTTCTTTATGTGGATATTGTTGAGGGTGGAGAAATTATTCACACGTAAGGCGTATTCACACAAACGTGGTTTGCTTCCGAGTCCAAGCCGTATTTTTTGCAGCTCGGAGCCATTCACTTAAATGGGGCCGCAAAAGATGAGGACAGCACATCGCATGTTGTCCGCATCAGTTGCTCGTTTCCGTGGCCCCTCAAAAATTATAGATCATGTCCTATTCTTGCCCGTTTTGCGGACAAGTATAGGCATTTCTATAGTGGGCTGCCCGTTTCCTGCAAATTGCGGAAGGCACATGGGCGGCATCCATGTTTTGAGGATCCGCAATTTGCGGACTGCAAAATATAGCATGTGCGTGTGCATGAGCCCTTATCCTCATATAAGTGAACTGATGCTACATTTGGATATATCCTTCTTCTGTACTGTATACTGTGAGCATGTCCTCATGTGGTATAATATTCGAGGCTGTATGTAAAGGGTGCACACAAAGCGGCCTGGAATCTGGTACATACCCAGGTGTTTAGAAACATCTGTCACTTTCAGCCACATCTGTCTCAGTTTCCCTCTACGAGTATAATGTGTCTTTCTGCATATTCATTTCCCAGTATCAGTTTCCATTCAAGAACTGTGAAGTCAAAGCTTGACAACAATCAGCTTCAAAAACCTAAGCTAACATGACATGTTACATGTACAATGTACAATGTCAGCACTCCTGACCTGTCTGCTTTTTGTTTTTTTCTTGTAAATATACATATTCTCTAAAATAATCAATTTTTTTAGAACTCTGAATTATGATGCTCCTCTGTTACTCCTGCTAGAAATGTGTGACTAACCTGACAGCTGGGTGTTACCAGGTGTCACTGTATACTATGGCTGCTTTCAGACGAGCAAGTCGTACACTCCGGACTCGGAGCGCGAGTATAACACACCTCCCACCCTGAAATTCCAGCACTGATGGGGTCACATAGCATTACATGTATACAGATTTATGATGCTTTGTAACCCTTAGAGGTCTGGAATTTATTGGATAACACTGTCATAATGCTGTCAGTGTTATACAATACTTTCCAGAACTGTAAGGATTAAATAGCATCATAAATCAATATAATGCTATGTGACCCCGTCCCGTCAATGCTGAAAGTTCAGGATGAGAGCTTTGTTATACTCACGCTCCGAGTCCGGAGTGTACAACTTGTTTGTGTGAAATCGACCTATCTCGCAGTCCAATCAGTGCTGACAGAGCCATATGGTTTAGGGACACACCCTTTTGACAATGAGAACAGTAATACCCAATTGTCGTTTGATTCATACATTTTTAGGAGGAATAACAGAGGAACAGCACACTACAAAGTTATAAGAAAAGAGGCTCCAGAGTTGTTATTTCATAGGGAATACAGGCATTCATTGAGACAGACATTTCAGGAATGGGCACAGCGACTACTTACGGTAAGTTAAAATAAGTCTTGAGATATAACACCCTTACTATAATAATACAGTCAGAAACATGTCTTACAGCTCCTGGGCCCAGCGCAAAATGTTAACTGCACCCCTGCCTATTTGCTGCTGTATACAATGACTTCATTGTAGGATGACATCATCCTCTTCACACAGAGTCTGCTGTCATTTTATTATGCATTTAAGATATCATTGCACCTCAACAAGCGGTGACCCTGCAGTCATTTGTTACGTCTTCAGTCTGTCCTTGCTCTTGGTAAATTTTAGGCCATGAAATTAAGGAACTGAGAAGAATACTGGGCGCCCATTCACAATGCTGGCAGAAGAAGCAATTCATAGGATGTAGCTGTGACTTGCAACAGCCGCGCAGTATTCAGACGCAGGTGGTGGCATACCAGGCACATCAAGGCCGCTCGATGTGATAACACCCCTATTCCTCCTGAAAATTTAAGAATAAATTGACACCTAGGAGTTACCACTTCCCATGTCAGATTCTGTATCTAATCAGAGCTGGCAGGCAGACAATTTAGGAACACATCTTATTGACAAGGTGAATGGTATCAACCAGTTCACAATTTATTCATACATTTTCAAGAGGAATAATAGAGGAAGAGAATAACACGGAGTCCTAAGAAAAGGTGCTCCAGAATTGTTATTTCATGGGAAAGACGAGTGCATACTGGAACCAAAATATCAGGAAAACAGACAAGTTTAATATTGTTCTTTTTTACTAAAAGAAGTGTGGCACTGGATAGGGTTTAGCCTGAGGCTTTAAATAATAGGTTCTTAAAGGGGTTATCCCATGGTTAATGCAAGAAATGAAAATTAGACGTCATATAGCATATGACAAGCTCTTTCTAACAAAGCTAGGACCAGCCCTGTACCTCACATGGATCCATAGATCCCCTCATCAATTGTTCCAGGTGATCTGCTAGATTTATTTCAAGCTAGCAGCTCAGGGGTGTGCCCTTTCTGTTGCAGCTCAGGGAGGCATGTTCTTTTTGCTGCATCTCTCTCTTTGTAACTGTCACAGCATTTAAAGGGGTTGCCTCACTTCAGAAGATGGCATTTATCATGTAGAGAAAGTTACTTCAAGGCACTTACTAATGTATTGTGAGATACAGGTGCAGCAGCACAGATACGAGGTGGTTGGGATGGGAGCTTCTGTGCAAAAGTGCCTGTGTGTGCTCCTATGGTCCTGTCAACTAGAAAGGTTGGCGTTTATTCCCCCTAGTGTGCAATCACGAACGCTGCTGCTGGATTGCAGGGTGGTCATAACCCCTGGAAATGAGCAGTGTATTATGTGATGGAAAAATGAATCCAGACAGCAAAGGAGGCAATATGGACAATCACAATACATTAGTAAGTGCCTTGTATGATGTTTCTCTACATAATAAATGCCATTTGCTGAAGTGAGACTATTCCTTTAAATATATCTATATATCTATATATATATATATATATATATATTCATACATACATACAAAGCTAGTGGCAGTTGATGGATAGAAATGAGCATGTGCGTCCACCTCAGTAATGTTACTGAGGTGGACAGAAAAATAATGGTGTTTGTACTAAAGTTTTAATTACATGCAATTCCAAAATTATTCCAGATGCAGTTTCGGAAATGTAGACAACCCCTTCAATGTTTTTAATATAGCCAATTAAAAGTATGCGCTATATCCCTTGAGGTTTTGTTTGCAACTATGAAAATCCAAATACGAAGATTTTTACCCTCTGTGGCACTCAAATAATTACAAATCAAAGTACAGTATTCTGTAAATTTGCTTTAAAGGGAACCTGTCATCTCCAAAACACCCCCTGAACTACAGTAAGCGTTGTATAGTGTAAGTGATGCTGAATCCGAATATGTAAGTTTTATCTTCATACTCACTTCCATTCCGACACTGTGCTTCCACAAACCTGCAGTAAAATGCACTCAGTGGACTCCAGTGCTCACTCACATAATGGAGAGGACTCAAAGAAGAGTCCAGTGAGTGTATTTTACTGCAGGTTTGTCGGAGCACAGCGTCAGAATAGAAGTAAGTATGAAGATAAAACTTACATATTCGGATTCAGCATCACTTACACTATACACCGCTTACTCTAGTTCAGGGGGTGTTTCGGAGATGACAGATTCCCTTTAAGGCTGAGGTGTCCTCATCGATATTTAAGGCTGTGGTAACTCAAGAGTGTTTTAACAAAATACTCAATACTTTTTTTTTTACCCTAGTTCTCAGTGGAGATCACTGTGGCAAAATGCTGAAAGGGGTTGTCCCACAAAAAAATATTCAACCAGCACCTGGACCTGAATACTCTTGTAATTGCTTGTAATTAAAAATTTAGAATAGCCACTGAGTTATTCAATGAAATCTATCTGTATAGCGCCAACTGATGTTTCTTTTTTTCTTATTTCTTTGTCCAGCTCACTGAGATGGCTGCACATGCTCAGTTTCATCCCTCAACTGCCTCCTGAGCTGTGATAGGGAGAGAGCTGCATCAGAAAGGACACACCCCATGAGCTGTTTGATATAAATCTAGCAGAGCAATGAATGAGGAGTTCTCTAGATCCATGTGAGGTACAGGGCTGGTTCTAGCTTTGTTAGAAATATATTATCATGTCCTTTAATTAAAAAAAATGTTGCTATGATCTAGAAGCAGGGGCGTTGCTAGGCTAAAACATTCGGGGCCTGGGCCACTGATATTTTCTCCCAGGGCCCGAATGTCCTGCCTGTTAGACAGATAAAATTGTATTGCCGTCCTCAGGACGGCAGTACAATTGAATCTAACACACTGCAAGATATGTAGGACCTGTGATGACATCACAGGTCATGTGATCAGTGCAGTCCAATACTGAACTGGTCAAATGACTGTGACATCATCGGAGGTCCTTTTCAACCCCTGTCTTCTAAACTGAAGAGGAGAATTGTGGGGAAGAAGCTGTAGTTAGCACTGCTACACCAGAAGAGGTAAGTGAAGGGTGAAGCAGAAGGATGCTGGGAGTTGTGGTTATTTAACTGGGACTTTATGTTAGGGCAGAAGGGAGGGATGTTATCATGACACTGTGTGTTAGAGGTGACTTGGGCAGGGTTCTGTTATTTACATGGGACTGTGGCGTGGAGTGATGTTATTTACATAGGACTGCATGTTGGAGGTGGATGAGGGCAGGTTTATGTTATTTACATGACTGTATGTTGATGACAGCTATGGGTGGGAATGATGTTATTTACATGGGATTGTATTTGTGGGGGGCTGTACATAGAGAGGGATGTTATTTACATGGGACTGTATATTGGAGACATGGTGTGATGTTATTTAAACAGGACTCTGTCTCCTAAGGACACTAAAGGGAGGAATATAACTACAGCAGGCACTTCAGGGCGAGAATTATAACAGTAGGGGGAGCGATATAAATACTGGGGGCACTGTAGGGGTATTATAAATCCAGGGGACATTAGGCTTTCTTATTACTACTGGAGGCTCTATAGGAGAGACTTATAGATCCGCCTTATTTCCACTAAGAGCACTATGAGGGGCATTATTACTACTGAGGGGTCTGTACAGAGCTTTATTAACACTGGGAGAACAATAGGGGGCCTTATTACTACTGGGAGCTCTGTGAGGGCATTATTAATGCTGGAGGACTCTTCTACTAATGGGGACAATCTTGGGGAGCATTATCAGTGCCGGGGTCACTGTAGGGTGCAGTGTTACTAATGAGGGAATTACTACTGATAGGACTATTACTATGTGACCCTACTATTATTTCGGGGGCACTATTATTTCGGCAGGATATTATTTGGAGGTTTTGGGGGGCACAGCGAGCAGGAGGATAAGGCTATGGGGACTCCAGGTTGGTGGATGAGGATAGAAATGTGAGGAAGCTAAGATGTCTGTGTGTCACATTCTACAGAGACGAGGCGTCTGAGAGAAGTTGTCAGGACCAAATGGAGAAGATGATGACAGAGAAGATCTACATCAGAGGAGACGTCACCTGGAGGCACTGGATGTGAGGTATGTTCTCCTGTATAGCAGGGGTGGGACGAGGGTCTGCATAGAGAACTGGGCCATATTCATTGGGGCTTGGGCCCCGGATCTTTTGAGACCCTAGCAACGCCCCTGTCTAGATGTAAGATATTTTTCTTAGTTAAAGAGACCAAAAAGTGACACCACAAAACCAAAAACATGTGTCATTTTTAAAAATCTCAAAGAGTCTGTAAGTTGCTTTATCAGGAAATGAGGTGAGACTGTGGCCTTTGATGAAGTGCCAGATGAAAATGCTTTAGCTAAGCTGCCGAGCTCAGGGAGGAGAGGGGCTGGATCAAGATGAGCTGAGCGTCGTTGTCTTTCTTTTTATCTGAAAGGTTACGTATCCACGAGATGACCTACCACCTCACTGATAATAAAAGATGAAAAAGGCAGATCTGTAAGCAAATAGAACAAAATGAGATATTTATACTGCTGATAATACATACTTAGGGTCAATGATAAAATGCTCCTTGAAGAAAGCCCCAGACACCCTCTTTTTCCCTGATAAGTAAATATGGGAAACAAGAAGGAAAGCTAAGCATTACCTCATTTAACTCCTTAATGTCCACCCACTGTCTTTTTTCGTTGCTGCTTTAGAGGAAGCAGACCACTTCCGTAAGCACTCCTGCTCAATGAACAAACTGCAGCCAACAGGTCCGGTGCTTAGAGCAGCCTTTTGCTCTACAGCCAAGATTGGAGGTAGCTCCAATCCCAACTGTTAACCCTTTGATTACTGCAGTCTGTGACCACGGCATAATCAAATGGTATTTCTCCCTCTGATTGGATCCTAGTGATCTGATCCGAGGTTAGGTAAGCACTCTGCAGTCAGCCCTGGGGATCTAGAAAGAATCTCAGGAGGGGTTCATTTATTTAAACCGGTGTATTAGACGCTGGTCTTAATAGGGCGGTGCATTAAGTAGAGGCGCCAGATCCACTGCCACTTCTAAAGCTACACCAGCTACCCTGCTGGCGTAGATTTAGACCATTTTGTATGCCTAAAACCGGCGTAGAAAATTATTACACCTGGCATGAGCGGGGAACCTTTGTGCCGCAATCTGCTCCAGAAATACACCTAATATAGAAGTTTTTCTTTTAGTAAAAAAACCCATAGTTTGTTAGAACACACTAGTGTTTCAGAGGTACATACAGGGGCGGATTGGCTATAGACCTTACAGGGAAATTTCCCGGTGAGCCGATGCCCAGGGGGCCGCCTGAGCCCTCCTCACGGCTGGCCAGTGGAAGTTTTTGGAGATGTATTTTGTGATGGACTGTGGTATTTGGCTCTGTTGTGGTGGTATAATGTGCCACAATATGGTCTTGTTGACCCTGCCTTCCATTAATTTGGACCCGACTACAAAACGGGGCCACTTTTAGTATTTTTTCCAGGGCCACTTTAAGCTCCCAGTCCGCCCCTGGGTACATATCACATAATTTTGGGGACAACCATCATGTCTGAGCTGTTGATAATGTCAAGATGTGCTTTCCAGCAGCCACATGAGCCATAGGCAGAACTGTCTGGAGGGGACCTCATTGACTTCCATGGGAGAGTATTGTAGACATGCTTTGTGATCTGTGCAGAGGTCATTGTGCAGGAAGCAGAGCAGATAAGCTTGGACATCATCTATTGTCAATGATGGATCATGCCTTTTCTACTTCTTTTTTTGTAATCCTGCATTTGATGATAAGATGACTGGTGAAAAGTTATCTTTAGGGCTCATGCACACAACCGTATGTATTTTGCTTTCAGCAAAAGATGGATCCTCAAAAAAATATGGATGACGTCCATGTGCATTCCATATTTTGCGGAACGGAAGAGCTGGCCCCTAATAGAACAGTACTATGCTTGTCTGTAATGCGGACAATAATAGGACATGTTCTATTTTTTTGCGGAACGGAATGCACACAGAGTAACTTCCTTTTTTTTTGCGGACCCATTGAAATGAATGGTTCTGCATATGGTCCGTAAAAAAAACAGAACAGACATGGAAAGAAAATACATTCGTGTGCATGAGCCCTTACAGAATGGGAAGTGCCAGCCTATTATTAGGTTTAGTGGCCAGTGTAAAAAAAATGCAGGATTTTAGAATTTCTTTTAAAATATAATTAGTGACATGGAAAATTACAAAAAAACACATCAAATTTTGGAAACATATCTGACGCATTCCCTTTTATTGTGTCTTTATTGGGGGAATAATGTATTTGCAGAGAACCATGAAATCATTTATATGCAGCTTTTTACTTCTGTTTTTAGATGCAAAATAGACTATGGAGAATTCAGTCTGTTGCTAGGGCAAAGAGTCAGTAAAGGCTCAGAGCAATGACTGGAAATCTGAGAGGACAGGTAAGGACATGAAGCGTGGGGACTGTGTGAGGACATCACCAGTGTATTGTGCATAAAAGCGTGGAAAATAGCTTTCTTTTTTGCTGATGCATCATGTGTTAGTGCAGTGGTCCGCAACCTTTTTTGCACCAAGGACCAGTTTCATGCAAGACAATTTTCCCAGGGACTGGGTGGGGGAGGAGGTTAGGGGGGGTGCTGGTCGGTGCTTACTGATTCACGGGCATAACAAAATACAAGGTGCATATTAAAATATATAACACATAACATATAACATAAAATGCCCCTATACAGAGCCCCCCATATAAAATACCCTTTCTTTGTGGCCTCAGTAGATGTCCCCATAGTGTTCCTCTTCCCCCTTCCCCCATTGTGCCCCCCCATATAAAATACTCCTTCTTTGTGGCCTCAGTAGATGTCCCCATAGTGTTCCTCTTCCCACATAGTGCCCCCCATATAAAATACTCCTTCTTTGTGGCCTCAGTAGATACCCCCATAGTCCCCCTATAGTGCCAACCAATAATGTGCCAGTAAAAGTGCCCCCACAGTACACCACAATAATGTGCCAGTAAGAAGTGCCCCCATAGATGCCCCCACAGTGCCCCCCAATAATGTGCCAGCAAAAAGTCCCACCCAATAATGTGCCAGTAAGAAGTGCCCCCAGGAGCGCTCCTCTCCTGTATTGTACCAAAAAAAATAAAAAAAATAAACACATACACTTACCTCCATCAGGCTGGCAGCGATGCGATGCAGGCCTCTTCCGGCCTGTGTCCCAGACTGTACGGCTTAGGCGGCGTGGTGACGTCATCGCACTGCCCAAGCTGGCCTCTGATAGGCTGCAGGCACTAGTCACTGCAGCTTATCAGAAGGATGGGGAAGGGAGACGCCTCTCCCTCCCCTGCCTCGCCGCAGCATCCATCTGTATTGCTGTCCTGAGGACAAATGACTATGGAGCGCTCATCTCCCTGTGCCCTGCCGCTGCCGCCCCCCACTTGTCACCAGAGCCCTGATTGCCGCGGCCCAGCAAACAATCATCCAGGGCCTGGTCCTGTGCCGCGGACCGGTGGTTGGGGACCACTGTGTTAGTGTGTGCTCTATATAAATGCACCATATTACAAAGACAGGACCATTACCCACTAAAATATTGTGGTTTTTGGTTAATAGGAGTGATCAAAGAATACAAAGGACATTTAGCTATAAGCTATAATTTTGGTGTTTTTATGAGGGGAATATTCCCTGTAAACCTATATATATATATATATATATGTATATATATATATATATATATATATATATATATATATATATATACAGTGGGGGATAAAAAGTATTTAGTCGGCCACCAATTGTGCAAGTTCTCCCACTAAAAAAGATGAGAGAGGCCTGTAATTGACATCATAGGTAGACCTCAACTATGAGAGACAAAATGAGAAAACAAATCCAGAAAATCACACTGATTTTTAAAGAATTTATTTACAAATTATGGTGGAAAAAAAGTATTTGGTCAGCTATAAACAATCAAGATTTCTGTCTCTCACAGACCTGTAACTTCTTCTTTAAGAGGCTCCTCTGTCCTCCACTCATTACCTGTAGTAATGGCACCTGTTTGAACTTGTTATCAGTATAAAAGACACCTGTCCACAACCTCAAACAGTCACACTCCAAACTCCACTATGGTGAAGACCAAAGAGCTGTCGAAGGACACCAGAAACAAAATTGTAGACGTGCATCAGGCTGGGAAAACTGAATCTGCATTAGGCAAGCAGCTTGGTGTGAAGAAATCAACTGTGGGAGCAATGGAAGACATACAAGACCAGTGATAATCTCCCTCGATCAGAGGCTGTACGAAAGATCTCACCCCGTGGGGTCAAAATGATCACAAGAACTGTGAGCAAAAATCCCAGAACCACACGGGGGACCTAGTAAATGACAACAGAAAGCTGGGACCAACGTAACAAGGGCTACCGTCAGTAACACGCTACACCACCAGGGACTCAGATCCTGCAGTGCCAGACGTGTCCCCCTGCTTAAGCCAGTACATATCCGGGCCCATCTGAAGTTTTCTAGAGAGCATTTGGATTTTCCAGAACAGTATTGGGAGACTGTCATATGGTCAGATGAAACCAAAGTAGAACTGTTTGGTAGAAACAACTCGTCGTGTTTGGAGGAGAGTGAATGCTGAGTTGCATCCAAAGAACACCATACCTACTGTGAAGCATGGGGGTGCCAACATCATGCTTTGGGGCTGTTTCTCTGCAAAGGGACCAGGACGACTGATCCGTGTACATGAAAGAATGAATGGCGCCATGTATCGTGAGATTTTGAGTGCAAACCTCCTTCCATCAGCAAGGGCATTGAAGATAAAACATGTCGGCTTTCAGCATGACAATGATCCCAAGCACACCACCAGGGCAACAAAGGAGTGGCTTTGTAAGAAGCATTTCAAGGTCCTGGAGTAGCCAGTCTCCAGATCTCAACCCCATAGAAAACCTTTGGAGGGAGTTGAAAGTCCGTGTTGCCCAGCGACAGCCCCAAAACATCACTGCTCTAGCAGAGATCTGCATGGAGGAATGGGCCAACATACCAGCAACAGTGTGTGCCAACCTTGTGAAGACTTACAGAAAACGTATGACCTCTGTCATTGCCAACAAAGGATATATAACAAAGTATTGAGATGAACTTTTGTTATTGACCAAATACTTATTTTCCACCATAATTTGCAAATAAATTCTTTAAAAATCAGACAATGTCTCTCATAGTTGAGGTCTACCTATGATGTCAATTACAGGCTTCTCTCATCGTTTTAAGTGGGAGAACTTGCACAATTGGTGGCTGACTAAATACTTTTTTTCCCCACTGTATATATATACTACTCACATAAACTTAGGGATATTTGGCATGTGGGTGCACATGTCCAACTGATCAATGTTTCAGTACTTTTTGCACAACTTGCTGTTCTCTAACAAGGAGCTTAACGGCAAAATTCACAACACATGTTTGATCCATGAATCACCCAATACATTTCCTGTTTCAATTAGAATTGATCAAACGTATCTCATCATTGTGAGGCCTCAAGCAGAATGTTCTCAGACAGAAGTGGCCACTGAGCTTATAGTGTCACAGAGTGTCATCAGCAGGTTGCAACAGAGATACAGAGAGACTGGAAGAGTCACAGAAAGGCATAGAAGTGGGCGTCCTCTGGCCACATCTCACACTGATGACCACTTCCATTGTGAACAATACCCTGCGGAACCAGATGATGAATGCCACATAACTCCAGGCACATTTAAGGGAGGTGAGAGGCACCAAGTGTCACTTCAGACTATTTGAAACAGTTTACATCAGAGTGGTCTGCATGCTAGACGACCTGCAAGGGTACCTGACCACACCACCAGGCACAGGTATCAGGCTACAGGTGAACAGGTATACAGGTGAATCCCCCGGTGGGTCCTTGAGCAAGGTGGGCCCCTAGTCTCCCACCCCCTGCACAAGTGGCACATAACACCGTAGACTTACTGCACTGCATACATATATTCAATGTACAGCACCTCAGCCAGCCTATGTTCATATATAAAAATTGATAGATTATTAAAGAAACTCCCCAAGTTATTATTCTAAACACGATCCGAGCTGAGATGACTTCTAGGTATAGAGGAAAGCTGCTAATGTTCTCTTCTCCCCAGGACCTACCTTCTCAAAGTTGTTGCAGGGACCCCCATATTCGATCATCTGGTAGCAACTTGCTGCTTTGTGAGCAGGTAATATTTGTACGATGGGCCCCCAAAATAAATTTTACTGGTGGGCCCTAGGCACCCCAGTCCGACACTGACAGGCGTCATTGTCTTGCATTGTCATTGTCTTGCATGGACCAGGGAGCATCTACGCTGGTTGAGGGACCAGTGGGCCTCAGTGCTGTTCACTGATGAAAGTGGATTCATGCTGAGCGGAAATAATGGCCGCCAATGATGTTGGAGACGTCAAGGAGAGCACTATGCATCAGCCACTGTGGTCATCAGATGAGCCTTTGCTGGTGGTGGTGTTACAGCGTGGGCAGTCAATACAGAACTGCCTTACACGTGTGAATGGTACAGTGACAAGCCCATACTAGAATAACATCATTAATCCAGTTTTTGTGCCTCTGCATGAACAACACAGGCCTAATTTCATCTTCATGGTCGTCAATGCTCCAGCTTCTCGAGGTTGTATCATTAGGGAATGGCTGCTGGAGACTGGGGTACCTCATATGGAGTTTCCTGCACTTTCTGCAGACCTGAATCCCATTGCAAACCTATGGAATCAGCTGAGTCGCCGTGTAGAGTTTCCTAACTCTGTACCCCAGAACCTCGAGGACCTGAGGGCCACCTTCAAGAAGCGTGGGATGCCATGCATCAGCAGACAATAAATAGACTAGTGAGCAGCAGGAGATGTCATTGTCAAGCTTTAATTGATGCTCAAGGCCACATGACAAGTTACTGAAACATTGACATTTTTCTGGGGGTATACCCACCACTGTTTCAATAAATTGTTTGAGATGAGGAAATCACCATTGCATGCATCTACTTAAATGCCCGATTTTATTATATAATATCACTGTAACGTGAACTTTTTACATTTTCAATAAATTTCACCTGAAAGCCAAATACCCCTAACTTTTTGTTAATAGTGTATATATTTACAATCAACAGAAATGAGGCAGTGCAACATGGGTGAAAGGGTTGTAGACCTGCTTTATTACCCCAGAATGCAACATTTCAACCTAGCACAATATATATCAAGCAGGATTGTGATATGATTCCTTGGAACCATCAATACCACCATAGGAAATGTTTCTGAGGGCCTGCTCCCAATCTACACTGAACATGTGCACCTCCACTTTTAATTGCATATAGAGCACATGTCATTACAAGGTCTAATTGGTTATTTGTGAATCAGCTGACATTTAATGATGGGCTTCAAATAAGGTTGTCTTCTACTAGATCTTTAGGACTGTTATTGTGTCCTAGCCTGGGCCTATGAGAGGATGCTCTAGTACTCCTTGGGGCAAGTTCAGCCCTGGGTACAGCAGAGGAATACGTGTATATTATAAAGTATAATGGAATCTTTAGTAGCTCATCTACTGTATATGGCCAAATAGGATGTAATGATAATTATGTGATTAAGTAATTGTTCTACAGATGAGCAGCACTGTAATACAGAATGTTTTGGAGAATGTCAAATATCGCAGAATTCATTTTTCTTCCAGACGGAGTCATTTTCTTATATTTGTGATGGAATTTCAAGAGTTCCTCTGAGATTCTGCACTAAAATAACCTTGGTAACAAGCCTAGTCTTTGATATTTAGCTGCAGGACATGAAGTACTCGAAGACTGCTCAGGTGTCTATACTGAAATTAATTATGTGTTTGAGATGATATAGCTGATTGCATTTTCCCGCAGAGCAATGCATGCTTCAGATTTAGACGGCACATTTTATGGCTCCCGAATGAATAATGGCTTATTAGTTAAAATCATAAAATATTACAGTTTAAAAAAGAGATGATGGAAGAGCATTTATTGGTGCCAGCAGGGTACAGATGAAATATGTAGAACTAGAGATAGGAGACAAAGATATATCTGTATGGCTCTTCGAATAATTTAAGACATGCTATAATATTGATCAAATTGGAACTTTTAAAACGTAGAAGGAATGTGTTATCTTCAATTGCTTTCATGCTGCAGAATTATCATTTCTACTTTGTTATGCTAAGTAGTGTTTCTTCAATATGCCATTTATTAATGATATATTTGACCTTATTTTAGCTTATTTGCATATCATAACAAGTGACTGACAAAAAATTGGATCATAGCAATTATCTTTTATGAGTGCAAAATTATGCGAAGTGAACCAGACTGATGATTACGTTGCTGCATGTTGCTTCTTCATCTGACTACAATGTCTTGTCACGCTGCAGCACTGTAAGTGAAGAAACCAGATTGAGTTGCAGATGGTAAAAATCCCTCATTTAACCTTTTCTAAAAGGGCAGCTGAAATTATGAAGGAAAATTCTCTGCCTGTTTGGACCCATATTCTTGTCCGGTTGTTGCCTATTATAGTAGTCAGTGCATGTGTTGTTAAAGTGAAGGTTCAAACAGAATTCCATCAAAGGGGTTGTCTGGGAATTAAGAAAATAAAATTACTGAAAATATGTAAATATTAGTTTATTATATATTCCAAAATATCTTTCATTAGTTATAATGGCTCATTTTGTCTATTATTACAAAGAAATAAAATGGCAGCCGTCCGATTAGTAGACAGAAAACCTGTCCTAATCATACAGGAGGACATTATTTCAAGACCTGAGCTAAAGAGCTGCCTCATCCTCCTCTCTGCTCTGCTTGTCAGGGATTATGATCATGAATACAGTAGAATCAGTACAGTAGTACAGCTGAATCTCTGTAGGAATGGAGTTCACGAGGAGACATGAAGAACAGAGAGGAGGGTGGAGATGTGGCTAGGTGCAGCAGCACTTGTATGCAGTCTGTATTACCACAGCTCCACATTACCACAGTCTGTCCTGTCCGTCCTGTCTGTTCTTCATGTCTTCTCATAAACTCCATTCCCACAGAGACTCATCCGAAGATCTTATCAGCTGTATTCAGTATCATAATCCCCAAAAAGCAGAGCAGAGAGGAGGATGAGGCAGCTCTATAGCACAGTGTTGTGAAGTAACTTGTCCTGCTGTGCAATTAGGACAGGTTATGTGTGTACTAATAGAATGGCGGCCATTTTATTTCTCCTAATTATTGTTCCCTAGACAAAATGAGCCATTATAACTAATGAAAGGTATTTAGGAATTTATTTATAATAATGTAATATTTAAGTATTTTCATTTTATTAATTCCTGGAAAACTCCTTTAATGATTAAGCAACAGAGGCCTTATGTACTACCATGGACCCAGTGTTGGTGGAGTGTTGTTCATCAGAGGAGCATTGGAAGAGGTGTAACTATAGAGGGTCACAGCATTCATGATTGAGTCATGATTGGGCCTCTAAGCCACAGGGGCCTATAAGCCCCCATAACCACATTAATGCTGGTAGGCAAAACTCTCCGGAATTCATCTGCCTAATCATAAAGAGAACTGTGCAGCCCTACAGTTATAGTTGCAAGTTCCTCTCTATCTCCTCCCTGATCTCATCTCTATGATCAATGTAGGGAGGAAACAGCAAGTTACAGCTAGGACAATGCTGAAGCCTGAAGAGGTGAGTGAATACTGGTATGTTACATCAAGATATAAAGTGCTATGACTAAGTGTATATAAACAATTGTGTTTGTATTTTTTAATATGTGTCTTAAGATTATAAGATATAATAAACTTGGAATTTTGGATGTAAAATCAACCATTCAAATGCCTTCCACCAGACATATCAACCTTAACCCTTTCACTGCTCTATACCACCAGGGATACTTACATTAAACACATTCACAGGCCTAGACCATCAAGTGCATTCATATTCACCCATCCATTGCCCGAGAGCACCAAGTATATTGACATTAACCTCTTTATTGCCCTAGACCACTTGTTATACTGACATTAACCCCTTCACTGCCTTAGTTTGTTATACTGAAATGAACCCCTTCACTGCACTATACCAGGTATAATGACATTGCCCCCTTACTACCCCACAGCACCAGATATACTGAAATTAACCCTTTCACTGCTCTAGAGCTTCCAGTATACTGATACTAACCTGTTCACTTGTATAGATCACCAGGGATCTTTACACTAACCCCATCATTGTCCTAGACCACCATTTATTTTAACAGAATTCAGATATTAACCCCTTCATTTCCAAGGACTACCAGGGATAAAAAACATTAACCCCTTCACTGCTATAGACCACCAAGGTTGGCGTGGTTCTACATTGTCCTGGTCACTAACCGCCCAACTCACTAAGACTAAGAGAGCATATTCCCAGGGATGCAGCTGAAAAGAATAAGAAAGGTATACGTGGGTGTGTGGGGGGGGAGGGGGTGTCAAATTGATCTTTTGCACCAGTGCCCAAGAAGTACTTTTCTGCAAATTGGGTAATGGCAAACACACCTTGAGAAAGTTAACCTCCTCCAGTCAAATTTTTGAGGAACAACTGCTGGCTTTTCCTGTCATTGGCATCTTATACTGTAGATGCCCCAGTTTAAAATGACCCCAGTACATGAATATGGTGCTCTAATTTGGCCTAGTTAATATAGCAGACCACTTAGGCTTTGTTCACACTTGCATAAATACAATGATCCCACCGATGCCCAATGGACCACATTAACCCGCAGAACATCATGCAGTGCAATTTTCACATTAAATCTGCCAGGGCTGCCGCTACAGCGTCTGAATGAAGCCTCTGACTGAAGTGCGAACACTTTTTGTTGTGTTTGAATGCATGTTCATGTAAAAGTTTAGAGATGAGCGAGTCTTCAAAGATTCGCTTCGGCGAATATTTGACAAATTTATAAAAAGATTTGTCCTTAATACGAATTTATTCGGTTGAAGTTGCATTAAAAAATATTCGTTATTCTGGTCATGTTCTGCAAACATTCCCTCACAAATAACGAACATAAAGTCTAGTGTTGTTAAAGTCACGCTACTTAACTGAATACTTACGCATGAGCGTACAAAGTGCGTATGAATCCTTAGCGTACTATTGTGTTGCGATTGCGTAATAAGCACGCACGCCGCTAGCCCGCGCGTACAGTCCTCAGAGGCAGAGCGAAGTTTTCAATATGGCATCCAGGTGTTCATCAGCATTTAGCTCTGGAGAGCTTAAATATATGGTCAAGGTGATGGACCGCCAGGATTATGATGGCACACACTGAAACCCAAACCAGCACAAGAAGGAGATAGTGCAGCAGGTGATCAGGTAAACCGGGTTCTTCCCGGGCTTTTTGCCGCTCTAACCCATCCACCGCGAACATTTCCGCACAAATAACGAACATACAGTAAAAGTATGCTACTTAACTGAATTCGTACGCATTAGCGTACAAATTATCAGATGCTTACGTAGCGTTAGCGTACAAAGATTTAAGAACATTTAAGATTCATACGGAGCGAATCTGAAAAGATTCGAATTTGCTTCGGAGTAGGAAATAACGAAGATTCGTAACGAATCTATGAAGCGCCGAATAGATTCGCTCTTCTCTATAAAGGTTGAACTATGCTGTTGACTATGTACATACATAATTGAAGACACGTTCAGAGATCGGTGGGTATTCTATGTAAGCATTGCATCCTTTCTTCCTCTCTCGTCTCTTAATATTTTAACCTGTGCCCCCTCCCATTATCACACATATAGATGCAAGCTGTAAATTATCTGAGAAAATGCAGCTTTAAAATATAACCTGCCTGTTGTGGATAACACAGATGGCGCTACCTGTTGTCTGCTCTTTTTCTAAATTCTCTGTCCAGCTCACTAAGTCTGACATACATTCTCAATTTCATCCTTCAAATGCCACCAGCTGCAGTAGAAAGGACACACCCCCTGAGAAAGTGAACGCCCCCAGAACTGCCAGATTGAAATAAATCTAGCAGAGCAATTGGAGCAATGAATGTGGAGAGCTCTGGATCCATGTGAGGTACAGGGCTGGTTCTAGGTTTGTTAGAACGGCATGTACTAAACTGTCACGTACTATATGATATATGATTTTCATTTTTTACATTACGTATGGGATGACCCCTTTAAATGCTAATGTTAATTAATTGGAGTTTATAAAATAAAGTGTGTAGAGTGCATTTCATCTAAATATTTTTAAAACATAAACACAATGGGGAGAAAGTTTGTTTTCTGAAGTTGAAGTATTAATTATGATCATGTTCTCTCAGTAATGAAGCTAATTAATGAGATGGCAGAGGACAACAACGGCAAGATGTAGGTGGTAGTGTCCCACCACAATAAAATGAAGCCTGGATTGTTATCTCTCCCTCTTTATTTTAAATTAGACTCTCCTTATAACGTTAATGTACTGAAATAAAATTGAAAATTCACAGCAAAACAATGACTCAGCTGGAGGCCTATTATCACCTCCTCAGAACGGGCAGGATAATTGTATGAAATGCATAGTTCAGCAAAGGACATATACAAGTCGTGTAGGAACAGCAGAAAATGTTCAGTTCAATCTAGGACAAGTCGTGGCGAGAGATGTGAATGCTTCACTACATCATCATCTGTACAGTAAATAAGACTGTGCCACAGCTTTAGGTGTTTGTATTACAGCACCACCAGTTCTCAATTTATTGCCTGCTCAGAGGCACAGCTTGACGCTCCTGGGGCCCCAGTGTTAGGCCTCATTCACACGTCCATATTTGTGCACATCCTGGAAAACGGTCAGTTTTTTGCGGATCCGTTGTTCCGCAAAAACTCAGTTTTTCCAGGACATCCGTTCCGTTTTTCAGCAAAAAACGGAAAGGATGTATCCATATGTCATCCGTTTTTTGCGGATCCGCAAAAAACGGAAGGATGAATAACATCTGTACCTTTTCTTTTTTTTTCTCCCCTCCTGAAATGGAATCCACAAATACAGATGACATGCGGATGCCTTTCCGCATGTCGTCCGCATTTTTTGCGGATCCATAGACTTTCATTGTGCTACAGACAGTAGGACATGAGGACAGAAAAGTAGGACATGAGGATTTCTTTATGCGGACAGTCGGAACGGACACACGGATGCAGACACCACACGGTGTACTGTCCGCATTTTTTCGGGACCCATAGAAATGAATGGATCCGCATCCTATCCGCATAATTGTCCGCAATTGCGGAAACGGATGAGGAAAGGATGCGGACACATTATACAGACGTGTGAATGAGGCCTTAAAGGGAGTCTTTCACCTGTTTTTCACCTATATAACTAACAGCAGTGCCCCACAGAAGATTGCAGACACATTCCAGACATACCTGTGTGCACTGTGTGTCTGTATTACATGTCCAGGAAAAGCACTTTCATTCTGCAGGAAAACAGCTCCCAAGTGTCCAGCTCTGCTGATGCAAGTGCCCAAAGCAAACCAGACTGAAGAGGGGAGGGCTGCTTTAGCTGCTCATATCTTGGGATTGGTAGCTGATAGAAAAATGGTTCTACTTTGAAAGCTGACATTCCAAGCTTTCAAATGATACCAAAATCACAGCATTATATCCAGTATATCAGAAGATATAAAACACATCAATTACCTCATACATATACAATCATCAAGGCATGTTAAGAAATCGAAGTGTGAAACAACTGAAAATATATCTTATATTCTAGGTTCTTCAAAGTAGCCACCTTTTGCTTTGATTACTGCTTTGCACACTCTTGGCATTCTCTTGATGAGCTTCAAGAGGTAGTCACCTGAAATGGTATTCCAACAGTCTTGAAGGAGTTCCCAGAGATGCTTAGCACTTGTTGGCCCTTTTGCCTTCACTCTGTGGTCCAGCTCACCCCAAACCATCTCGATTGGGTTCAGGTCTGGTGACTGTGGAGGCCAGGTCATCTGGCGTAGCACCCCATCACTCTCCTTCTGGGTCAAATAGCCCTTACACAACCTGGAGGTGTGTTTGGGGTCATTGTCCTGTTGATAAATAAATGATGGCCCAACTAAACGCAAACCAGATGGAATAGCATGCCGCTTCAAGATGCTGTGGTAGCCATGCTGGTTCAGTATGCCTTCAATTTTCAATAAATCCCCAACAGTGTCACCAGCAAAGCACCCCCACACCATCACACCTCCTCCTCCATGCTTCACGATGGGAACCAGGCATGTAGAGTCCATCCGTTCACCTTTTCTGCGTCGCACAAAGATACGGTGGTTGGAACCAAAGATCTCAAATTTGGACTCATAGACCAAAGCACAGATTTCCACTGGTCTAATGTCCATTCCTTGTGTTCTTTAGCCCAAACAAGTCTCTTCTGCTTGTTGCCTGTCCTTAGCTGTGGTTTCCTAGCAGCTATTTTACCATGAAGGCCTGCTGCACACAGTCTCCTCTTAACAGTTGTTGTAGAGATGTGTCTGCTGCTAGAACTCTGTGTGGTACTGACCTGGTCTCTACTCTGAGCTGCTGTTAACCTGCGATTTCTGAGGCTCGTGATTCGGATGAACTTATCCTCCGCAGCAGAGGTGACTCTTGGTCTTCCTTTCCTGGGGCGGTCCTCGTGTGAGCCAGTTTCTTTGTAGCGCTTGATGGTTTTTACGACTGCACTTGGGGACACTTTCAAAGTTTTCCCAATTTTTCGGACTGATTGATCTTCATTTCTTAAAGTAATGATGGCCACTCGTTTACTTAGCTGCTTTTTTCTTGCCATAATACAAATTCTAACAGTCTATTCAGTAGGACTATCAGCTGTGTATCCACCTGACTTCTGCTCAACACAACTCATGGTCCCAACCCCATTTATAAGGCAAGAAATCCCACTTATTAAACCTTGTGAAGTTAAAACCATTTCAGGTGACTACCTCTTGAAGCTCATCAAGAGAATGCCAAGAGTGTGCAAAGCAGTAATCAAAGCAAAAGGTGGCTACTTTGAAGAACCTAGAATATAAGACATATTTTCAGTTGTTTCACACTTTTTTGTTAAGTATATAATTCCACATGTGTTAATTCATAGTTTAGATGCCTTCATTGTAAATCTACAATTTTCATAGTCATGAAAATACAGAAAACTCTTTGAATGAGAAAGTGTGTCCAAACTTTTGGTCTGTACTGTACATGGTAATAAATAATCCATGAGAGGACACCATCCACCACTCAACTTATCAGAAGATATAGCTGTTAGAAATCGAGTCGGGAGAGAAAGCTATTTTTAGTTTCACTTTCAGCCGGGCACTTGTGAGCTGTTTTCCAGCAGATTAAAAGTGCTTTTTGTGAACATGAAATACAGACACACAGTGCACACAGGTATGTTTGGGATGTATCTGTAATCTACTGTGGGGCAGTACTCTTAGTTATATAGGTGAAAAAAGGTGAGACTCCCTTTAAACCTGCAGCAGGTCCCCACCTATTGTGTCATCAACGTATAATAATGGTGTCCTCTTAGGTAGGTCTGTGTGGCAGTGCTCCCTTGTCCCCCTTATAGCTACGACCAGGAACCTGTAAATATAAGTACACACAGGTTTTCATGGTGCACACAACACTGCGCTCTTATTCTGCATTATAATAATAGCCAAAGGCATATTTGTAAAAGGCTGTAGGTACGAGGTGAAGGACAATTGTTGTAAAGTAACAAGTGCAATGCCATAGTTATCCCTAAGGGTACATGCACATGGCAGTGTAGTTTACGTTGTTTTTCAGCATGGATTTTCATGCTGTTTTCACTGCATTTTCCACATCAAATTACTTGTGGATTTTGACACAGATTTTGATGTGGATTTGCCCCAGATCTCACCTAGAGATAAGTGAATTTCGTGTCCAATTCAGCAACTTTTTAAAAAATTTGATGTGGGTCCAAATCAATTATGCTTTAATTTCCCTGAAAAATGGTATATAACACTCAAATCTGATGGTAGCCTCAAACTGTTCAATCAGTGATTTTTCATAATAAAGATATTCCCCTGGATGAATCAGTTCTTTTTTGTAATAAGATATTCCCCTGGTAGTGGCCTTGAACTGTGCAATCTGGGAGGGATATTCAAACTGGCTTTTCTCCAAAAAAGAAAATAACACTAATGCCAGAAGAACTAAGATATGATAATTTGCATCATTTTCCCAAAAACCCAGAGTAGCATACCAAGCCTTCTATCTATCAACAAATCTCAAAAAAGATGAATTGTGAATTTGTAGCACAAACAATTGCCATACAATGGATTTCAAAGCCCAAACTACAAGTCAATTATTGTGCAGAAACGTTTTTGCATTGTACAGATGAAATTTTGAAAATCTCTTCTACTTAATGGTACTGTATTACTTGGTGGATTTCCTGCCCACATCAAGGTTAAAGAAAGAAATAAAATCAAAAAGTCATATGTACCCCAAAGGTTGTCTGTCCGTCTGTCTGTTCTCTATGCGCGACCAAACTACTGGACCGATTTTCACCAAATTCGGCACACAGGTACATCAGGTGCCTGGGAAGGTTTTAGACCAGGTCTCATCTCTCTAGGACATAATGTTCCCGAGATATTCCCAAAATATGATCTCCATTAGCCAATATTAGCCTGACAGCATTGGTTTTAAACCCCAACTGCCATTCTCTGCACAGACACACACAGGGAGGGCAGGTTTCCATAACAACACAACCAGGTAATTAGCAGCCAGCTGAGGATCTCAGGTAACAAACCAGTCATTTCTATTCAATGCTTTAAAGGGGCAGAGCGCTGTGGATGACACTGTTAAAGGGGGTATTCCGGTTGAGTTTCTGTCTGTCCGTCTGTCTGTTCTCTATGCGCGACCAAACTACTGGACCAATTTTCACCAAATTCGGCACACAGGTACATTAGGTGCCTGGGAAGGTTTTAGACCAGGTCTCATCTCTCTAGGACATAATGTTCCCGAGATATTCCCAAAATATGATCTCCATTAGCCAATATTAGCCTGACAGCATTGGTTTTAAACACCAACTGCCATTCTCTGCACAGACACACACAGGGAGGGCAGGTTTCCATAACAACACAGCCAGGTAATTAGCAGCCAGTTGAGGATCTCCGGTAACAATCCAGTCATTTCTATTCAATGCTTTAAAGGGGCAGAGCGCTATGTTTTAGACTAATTTTAGACTATGACCATTCAGTAGTAAATCTTCCACTGCTACCCATTGCGTGTCCTCATAAATTACCATGGCACCGACCTGTGATTCACACCACTCTCAAAAGAAGGACTTACAACACCTGCTCCAGGTTTCACTAAGCCACACCCCGACTCTGTCAGGCCACGACCCCTTCCCCCTCCGCAGCCAATGGGGATTGAAAAAATGAGGGTAAAAATAAACTTCTGTCAGCTGCAGGGGTGGGAGGGTGAGTTTCTCTCTGCAACAACACACAGAAACATTAGATGAAATAGACTAATATTAGACTACTACCGTTCAGTAGTAATAAAAGATGTTTTCTTCCACTAAAAGGACTTAAAAGCAACCCCCCCCAAGGTCCCGCTAAACCACGCCCTCTCCCACTCCGCAGCCAATGGGGATTAAAAAATTGAAGGTAAAAATCAACTTCTGTCTGCTACAGGAATGGGTGGGAAGGAGACTTTCTCTCTGCAATGACACACACACAAACATTAAATGAAATAGATTAAATATACCCGTGCGAAGCAATGTTTTCTTCCACTGCTACCCACTGTGTTTCCTCAAATTACCATGGCATTGACCTATAATTCAGGCCACCCTGAAAAGAAGGACCTAAAAGCACCCCCCCCCAAGGTCCCGGTAAACCACGCCCCGACCCGGTCAGGTCATGCCCCCTCCCACTCCGCAGCCAATGGGGATTGAAAAAATGAAGGTAAAAATTAACTTCTGTCAGCTGCATTGACTTTCTCTCTGCAACGACACACAGAAACATTAAATGAAATAGATGAAATATACCCAGGGTCTTTCTGCTAGTATGTATATATATATATATATATATATATTGCTTTTATGATGCAAAAGAAGTTAAACATAAAAAATGTATAAATTTGGTATCAAAATAATTATTTAAAGGGGTTCTGCAGTTTTTTCAAACTGATGATCTATCCTCTGGATAGATCATCAGCATCTGATTGGCGGGAGTCCGACACCCGGGACCCCTGCCGATCAGCTGTTTGAGAAGGCAGCGGCGCTGCAGGAGCGCCGCGGCCTTCTCTGTGTTTACCGCAGGCCAGTGACGTCACGACTAGTATCACTGGCCTGGGCGGGGCTAAGCTCTGTTCACTTGAATGGAGCTTAGCCCAGCCCAGGCCAGTGATAGTAGTTGTGACGTCACTGGGCCTGCGGTAAACACAGAGAAGGCCGCGGCGCTCCTGCAGCGCCGCTGCCTTCTCAAACAGCTGATCGGCAGGGGTCCCGGTTGTCGGACCCCCGCAGATCAGATGCTGATGATCTATCCAGAGGATAGATCATCAGTTTGAAAAAACTGCAGAACCCCTTTAATTAATCAATCTGTAGAATATAGTTATCATTTCACTGATACCTCAAAGTGAATCCATTAAAAGATTTTAAAAAAACTGACAGAATTGCAATTTTTCCCCAACGCACCTCCTAAAAAATTAAAGAGCCATCAAAAATCCAAATGTACCCAAAAATAGCGCTAATAAAAACTATTGCTTGCCCAGCAAAAAATGAGTCTGCAAAAAATCTAAAAGTTATATCTCTTAAAAATAATTTCAACAAATTTCTTGCTACAAAATCCAAGTAACCCCAAACAGCAGTTTATGACCACATTTTGGATATTTCGGTTCTCAGGAGAAATTGCGTAAAAAATTATGTCATGCTTTTCTGCTTTTACCCCTGTAAAAATGAAATATTTGGGGTTAACGCAACATACTTTTGGGAAAGATTAAGTGGCGCATTTATTAGAACCGCTGTTTTAGACGCCAGTCTTAATAAGCTCTATACCTGGCTGTGGATCCACCAAAGTTATGATGAGGCACCGGCCTCTTCATAAAAAAAGCATTGCAAAGTTATTACCACACAGAGTAGCAAATGTCAAATTTGAAAAATGTCCTGAGGTCCAAAATAGATTTTGTCCTTAAGGGTAAGTTCACATCACCGTTATGGATTCCATTTTGTTTTCCGTTATAACATGGTTATAATGGAAAATAACGCAATCCATAAGACGGAAATCAAAACGGAAGGTTTTAAGAGGCATTATGTTTTGATCTTTCATAATACAAGTCTATGGGCAGCATAACAGATCTCTCCTGGTTTCCATTATGCAGGAGTCCAGTCCTGCATAACGGAAACCAGGACGGATCCGTTATATGCTATCCATACACTTGTAATTTGACGGAATGCAAAACGGAAGTCATTAAAAGGCATTCCGTTCTGCTTTCCATCATAATAGAAGTCTATGGGCAATCATAACGGATCCGTCTGGTTTCCGTTATGCAGAACGGAAAAAAAGTCCTGTTGAGGGGACAGGGGCCACTATTAAAGGGTCAGCTACTGTGGAGGTCACTGTTAAAGGGGCAGGCACTGTGGAGGTCACTGTTAATGGGGTGTTCACTGTGGATGTTACTGTTAATGAGGCAGGCCACTGTGAAGGTCACTGTTAAAGGGATGGGCCCTGTGGAGGTTACTGTTAAGGGGGTGGGGACCACTATTAAAGGGGCAGCTGCTGTGGAGGTCACTGTTAAGGCAGCAGGGTACTGTCGTGGTCACTCATAAAGGGACGGGAGCTGTGGAGGTCTCTGTTAACGGGGCAGGGAACAGTAGAGGTCACAGATAAGGGGACGGTCCCCTATGGAGGTTAGTGTTAATTGGCGAGGTGCTGTAGAGGTCACAGTTAAGGGGATGGGCCCCTGATGAGGTCATTGTCAAGGGATTGGGTGCTGTGAAACTCACTGTTAAAGGGGTGAGCTGCTGTGAAGGTCAAAGTTAAAGGGATGGGTTGTTGTGGAGGTCCCATTTTAAGGAGGTGGGGCACTGTGGGGGATCAGTGTTAAGGGGTGGGGGCTGTGGAGTTCACTGTTAAGGGGCGGGGTGCTGTACAGGTCACTGTTATGGGGAATACTGTCAATATCTTTTAACCACACACACAAACATTGAAATGAAATAGATGAAATATACCCGTGGTAAGCCCGGTCCTTCTGCTAGTCTCTTCTCTTATATATATAATATAGTAACATAGTTTATAAGGCCGAAAAAAGACATCTGTCCATCCAGTTCGGCCTGTTATCCTACAAGTTGATCCAGAGGAAGGCAAAAAAACCCCTGTGCGGTAGAAGCCCACTTTAGGGGGAAAAATTCCTTCCCGACTCCAATCAGGCAATCAGAATAACTCCCTGGAGCGACCCATCAACGACCCATCTCTAGTAACTATAACCTGTAATATTATTACCCTCCAGAAATACATCCAGGCCCCTCTTGAACTCTTTTAGTGAACTTACCATCACCACCTCCTCAAACCTTCTTTCCTCCAGACGCAGAGGATGTCCCCTTGTCAAAGTCACAGTCCTGGGGATAAATAGATCATGGGAGAGATCTCTGTACTGATCTCTGTAATAACCCTAATTTTGATAATCTTTCTGGGTACTATAGTCCACCCATTCCACTTATTACTTTAGTTCCCTCCTCTGAACTCTCTCCATCTCTGCTATGTCTGCCTTGTTCACAGGAGCCCAGAACTGTACACAGTACTCCATGTGTGGTCTGACTAGTGATTTGTAAAGTGGCAGGACTATGTTCTCATCACGGGCATTTATGCCCCTTTTGATGCAACCCATTATCTTATTGGCCTTGGCAGCAGCTATCTGACACTGGTTTCTACAGCTTAGTTTGCTGTTTACTAAAATTCCTAGGTCCTTTTACATGTCAGTGTTACCCAGTGTTTTACCATTTAGTATGTACTGGTGACTTGCATTATTCCTTTCCATGTGCATAACCTTACATTTGTCAGTGTTAAACCTCATCTGCCACTTATCTGCCCAAGCCTCCAATCTGTCCAGATCCATCTGTAGCAGTATACTGTACTCTTCTGTGTTAATTACTTTACACAGTTTAGTGTCATCTGCAAAAATTGATACTTTACTGTGCAAGCCTTCTACAAGATCATTAATAAATATATTGAAGATAATAGGGCCCAATACTGACCCCTGTGGTACCCCACTAGTGACGGTGACCCAATCTGAGTGTGTACTGTTAATAACCACCCTCTGTTTTCTATCACTGAGCCAGTTACTTACCCACATACAGACAATTTCTCCCAGGCCAAGCATTCTCATTTTATATACTAACCTTTTATGCGGTACAGTGTCAAATGCTTTGGAGAAGTCGAGATATACGACATCCATTGATTCGCCGCGGTAAAGTCTAGAACTTACCTCCTCATAGAAACTGATTAAATTGGTTTGACATGACCGATTCCTCATGAAGCCATGGTGATATGGACACATTTGCTATGTGCCAATCTTGTGGAACACCCTCTGTCAGTATAGAGTCCTTAAATTGCAGAAATAAAGGTCTGGCGATGACATTACTTAATTCTCTTAGGATACGGGGGTGTATGCCATCCGGTCCTGGCGATTTGTCTATTTTAATCTTTTCAAGACGTCGCTGTACTTCTTCCTGGCTCAGACAGGGCACTTTTAAAGGGGAATTTACTTTTATAGTCTGCATTTCATCTGACAGTTTATTTTCCTCAGTGAATACAGTGGAGAAAAAGATATTTAGTAGCTTTGCTTTCTCCTCATCGCTCTCTGCAACTCCCCCTTCATTACTATGTAAGGGGCCGACACCTCCAGGTTTATACTTTTTACCTGCCTTTTACATATTCTATTTTTTCTTTATAGTTTTTCAATGCTTCCTCGCCACCCTACTGTTTTAGTGATTTAAATGCTTTCTTTTGTCATTTATTGCTTTCTTTAAAGTTCTATTTATCCACATTGTTTTTTTCTTGTTCCTTAACCTTTTTTTCCCATAAGGTATGTACCTCTCACAATTAGATATTAGGATGCTTTTAAAAATATCCCATTTTGTGGCTGTATTTTTTTTTTTGAGGACTTTGTCCCAGTTAGTTAGGCTTATGGCCTCTCTTAGTTGACTAAATTTAGCTTTTTTGAAGTTTGGTATTTTTGTTCCTAACTGAAGAAACTCTCCTTTGAATGACAATTGGAAGGTTATTATTTTATGGTCACTATTTCCCAGGTGTCCCCGGACCTGCACATCTGTTGTTCTGTCAGGTCTATTGGTTAATACTAAGTCCAGTAAGGCCATCTCTCTAGTCGGATCCTGAACCAGTTGGGAAAGGTAATTGTCTTTGGTTATTGCCAAGAACCTGTTTCCTTTATGAGATATACAGGTTTCAGTTTCCCAGTCTATATCTGGGTAGTTGAAATCCCCCATAATAACGATCTAATTATGATTTGCCACCTCGTCTATTTAGTTTAGATGTAGATTTTCTGTGGACTCTGGTATATTAGGTGGTTAATAATAAACTCCTATTAGTGTTTTATTATTGTTTTTGCCTTCATGTATTTCTAACCACAGTGACTCCACATCTTCATGTCCCTCCCTCTTCCCGGAGTGTGGGCTTTAGACAGGACTTTACATAAAGGCAGACCCCTCCCCCTCTCCGGTTTTGGCGATCCTTTCTAAACAGACTGTAACCCTGTACGTTAACTGCCCAGTCATAGCTATCATCCAGCCATGTCTCAGTTACTCCCACTATGTCATAGTCCTCCTCACACATCATTAATTCCAGTTCACCAGTTTTATTAGTCAGGCTTCTGGCATTAGTGTTAAAAATGAGTTTCTGTTTGTCCTTGCGTCTGTCTGTCTGTTCTTTATGCGCGACTAAACGACTGGACCGATCTTCACCAAATTTTACACATGAGTACATCAGGTGTCCGGGAAGGTTTTAGGACGGGTCTCAGCTCTCTAGGACGTACCGTTCCTGAGATATTCACAAAAAATGACCAGCATTAGCCAATATTAGCCTGGAAGTCTTTCTCTTCAAATCCCAACTGCCATATACACGGTCACACGTCCCTTATCAACCAATAGAAGCTTGCAGGCCTTTAGTCTCCACGTACACACAGTTTTACTGCAGGTTTCCATAACAACCCAGCCATTTTTCTTCACTGCTGTAGGTCAGCTTTAAAGGGGCAGGGCAGAGGAAGCTGGGTAAGAACAAGAAATACTAGGGAAATAGGTTTTCGCTCTGTGTAGTAACCAGGCTGGTAATGTGAGGTAATTAGCAGCCAGCTGAGGAGCTCAGGTAAATAGCTCCCCGAAGCACAATTAACTGCTTACCTCCCACAGGCCTTGGCACAGCCTGCTTCTTACACACGGTCACATGCACACAGTTTTACTCCAGGTTTCCATAACAACCCAGCCATTTTTCTTCTGTAGGTCAGCCTTAGGCTAGGGATACACAATGACATAATTATAGTCTATGGTGTTGCACTGCGACATGCGACATGCTGCGACTGCGACGCGAGAGTCGCATAAAAACACATCTTGGATGGATTTTTTGCGACTGTCGTGTCTCAGTCACAGCATGTCGAATGTCGCAGTGCAACACCATAGCCTATCATTATAAAAATTGTTGCGCGACATTGGTGCGTCAAAATGTCTTGCGACACATGTCGTCATGTATCCCTAGCCTTAAAGGGGCAGGGCGTTGTGGAGCTCACTGTTAAGGGGGCAGGGGCCTCTATTAAAGGGGCAGCTGCTGTGGAGGTCACTTTTAAAGGGGCGAGCACTGTGGAGGTTACTGTGGATGTTACTGTTAAAGGGCAGGATGCTGTGGAGGTCACTGTTAAGAGGGCAGGGGCCACTATTAAAGGGGCATCTGCTGTGGAGCTCACTGTTAAGGCAGGAGGGTACTGCAAGGTCACTGTTAAGGGAATGGAGTACTGTAACAGTCACTCTTAAAGGGACGAGTGTTGTGGAGGTCTCTTTTAAGGGAGTGGGGTGCTGTGAAACTCACCATTAAAGGGACAGGCTGCTGTGAAAGCCAAAGTTAAGGGGATAGGCTGCTGTGGAGGTCCCAATTTAAGTAGGCGGAGCACTGTGTGGGGCTTCATGTTAAGGGGTGGGGGCTGTGGAGTTCACTATTAAGGGGGCGGGGTACTGTAGAGGTCATTGTTATGGGGATACTGTCGATATCTTTTAACAACACACACAAACATTAAATTAAATAGATGAAACATACCAGTGCGAAGCCATGTCCTTCTACTAGTATACAGTAAATCTCATGACATGATTCATGTTTCCACAAGAGATAATCTATCGAATTTCTTAAATTTTTTTTTTCTGTATGAAGAGACTGGTAACACAATTCCGTGTCCATTAAGGTATTCACCCCCGAAAGCCTGAAGCTGTTCTGTGAACTTGTGAACCACCAGAAATTGTACCTGACATAATTTAGATATGTGAAGCTGACACGAGTATCAATCACTTGGTGGATGTGCTCCAGATGCTGCCTGCAATATTATTCTAGCTATAATAGGCCAGGTAGATTTATACATTTCTTACCAGCGTTGCTATCTTGAAAGTTGCCAAAAGGAATTGAAAATAGCTTTCGGCTGTCAAGCAAAATAAAATTAAAAAAAAAGCCCACATCCGGAGGGATGGAAAGGAAGTGAACGTTTTGGCAGGAATTCTACTCCACCTGAGAACACCTGCAGCTCTTAAAATCAGTGAAATAAAGAACTGTATTCAAGAAGGCAAAACCTGGAGACATTTGTAAAATACAATTCATTTGGCACAAAAATACTCTATGTACAGTATAATAGTCTGAGGATATTGAGTGCTTATCCCACAACAATATATGAATTGCTGCCTCAGGCCTAGTACACACATACAGTAATTGTTTTACATACATTGATGTAAATCTAGCCTAAGGCCATCTTCATGGATGGAACATTGTCTTATCATGGACTTCATCACTGTCACACAGTTGTAAATGAGGCCTGAGGTGCGGCCACACATCGGTGGAGATTTATCATAAGGGGAATTTTTAGTATCATAAGGGGAATTTAGTAATTTGCCACTTCTGAGCATTTTTGGGAACAGCTGGGTAGCGTTTTGAAAGCTTAAAGTTCCCATTTTGGCTGTGTGAGCATAACCTAATGATATAATTACATAAGGCAGATTTGCTGCATAAATTTCTGCAACTGAAAATCAGCTCAGCTATTTACACATGACACAAACATGAGCTGAAAAGTTAATGGCCAGGTATGCATCCTACTCATCAATATCATTTACTTCTTTCCCTTTGATTTCAATGGAGAAAGCAGCCTCAGAAATCCTTGAAAGAAGCAACACGCCACTTCTGAAGCATCTTTGATCTTGTGAGCATAGCCTTCCATTAATCTGAATGGGGATGCTTTGGAGTAAAGAACATGAATTTTTGCAAGCCTCATTTAGGCCTCATCCACATTTCCGTTTTTCACTGACGTGTGCTGTCCACATTTTCCACAGATAGCACACCCATTGATTTAAATGTGTCTGTTCACATTTCAGTATTTTTTATTTTTTTTTTACTGAACATGGGTCATGCACTACTTTGACCCGTGATGCGAACCAAGCACACCCATAGAAGTCTATGGGTCAGTGAAAATCATGGACACAGCATAGATGCAAAACGTGGTGTGCCCGTTTTTCACTGAAGACTGATAGGAGTTTCTTTGGAAATTAATTTTCAGCTGAGCAACGTCAGTGAATTATGGATGGCAAAAACAGACACACGGACCAACCACTTATCCTTCACGGACGAAACACATACGCTTTTTTTCACAGATGTGTCACTTATGGAAATGTGGACGAGGCCTCAGATGAAGAATTTCTGTGACAAATGTAGTGCATGTGACATTGGCCTCATGCACGTGACCGTATGAAAAAACGGATCCGCAAAAACTACGGATGGCATCTGTGTGCATTCTTTGCGGAACGGAACAGCTGGCCCCTAATAGAACAGTACTATCCTTGTCCGTAATGCGAACAATAATAGGACATGTTCTATTTTTTTTCAGAACAGAAATACGGACATACGGAAACGGAATGCAAACGGAGTACCTTCCGTTTTTTTTGCGGAACCATTGAAATGAATGGTTCCATATACGGTCCGCAAAAAAACGGAATGGACACGGAAAGTAAATATGTTCGTTTGCATGAGCCCTTTACCCCAATAATCTCATAATTTGTGGTAGGGGGTACATCATCCAATATAGTGTATAATAGTGAGTTACTGATATGTAACTGTGTAATAATTGAAGCTAGTCTTTCCATTACGTCTACCTGGACAGTTTGCAAGTTACGCATGTTTATTCCGCAGTGTAATACAATACCAGTATGATTAGACTGTCTATGAAATTAGACAAATTTCAGGTACACTTTGCTTTTTTCTTCTGTGCAGAAATTGACCTGCTGCATGGATTTTGAAATCTACAGCATGTCAATTCTTTGAGGATGTTCACACGACGGATTTTAAAAATGCACAGAAAAATGCACAATTTTTTTTCCAGCTTCCTATTTTTTAATCTCCCCTGGCTTAGTTGCCCATAGCAACCAATCAGATTCCGCCTTTAATTTTTCACAGCAGTTCTACTTTACACCAGTTCGATAAATCTCCCTTCTTGTATGAACGGGCCTTTTCAATGGAAGGGTGAGATCTGAGACACAATCACATCAACGCTACAAGTTACATATGCGGATTTGGATTTGGTTCAGAAATGGACAGAAATCCGCATGGAGATTTGTGCGGAATTTCTGCATGTCTACCCGCACCAGAGTGCAGGTAGCCTAAAGGAATGTTCTGGCAATCAGAAGTTATCTCACCCTTCCACTTGCAGTGGGCCACCCCCAGGGCCCCATGTTGCGTCCCAGTTATAGGAAATGCTGAGTGGTGTAGTGCAGCTTAAATGTCTCTTTATGTGTGTCACAGTGGGTACAGCTGGACCCCAGGCTTTGGCTCTAAAGCAATAAATAGGGGGAATAATTGAGGAATCTGAAGGAATAAATTGAGTCCAGACCTTGAGATGAAGTTAAATGGCAGCTTTACTTGCAAAAAAAACATTTCTTCCAAACAGTTTTCAAGCTTTGTCTTGGTCCCAGCAGGCTTTAGCATTTAACTGGCAGGCAAACTCAACTCTGCTATATCTTTCTCTCTCCCTGCTGTACTGACAAGCTGACTGGATAACTTGGCTTCTTCTGGATGGTGCTTTTCTCTCTGTAGTCAGACTTATCTCAAGCAAGGAAGGTTAGAAGCCTGGCAGCTTCAACATGGGGTCTGAACCAGAATCAACCTGAACTACCACACCTCCTTCAGCTAACAAGCAGGGGGACTCTAGAACTAGAACTCTTAGGCTAGAGCTACACGGAATGCATTTATCTGGACCTCAGGTGCAGTTCAATAGTTGCAGTGTCCCACTTATAGCGTGAAAGTGGACACTGCAAACTTGTATAAATGACATGTCATTTCTATAATGTATGTACCTTTAATACTGCAGGAATACTGCAGGCTGTTAGCTGCTGTACTTATTTCACACCACTACGTGCTTTATTTATATACAGTCATGGCCAAAAGTTTTGAGAATGATACAAATATTAATTTTTACAAAGTCTACTGCTTCAGTTTTTATAATGGCAATTTGCATATACTCCAGAATGTTATAAAGAGTGATCAGCTTAACAGCAATTACTTGCAAAGTCAATATTTGCCTAGAAAATGAACTTTATCCCCCAAAACACATTTCAACATCATTGCAGCCCTGCCTTAAAAGGACCAGCTAACATTGTTTCAGTGATTGCTCCATTAACACAGGTGTGGGTGTTGATGAGGACAGGGCTGGAGATCAATCTGTCATGATTAAGTAAGAATGACACCACTTGACACTTTAAAAGGAGGCTGGTGCTTGGCATCATTGTTTCTCTTCTGTTAACCATGGTTATCTCTAAAGAAACACGTGCAGTCATCATTGCACTGCACAAAAATGGCCTAACAGGGAAGAGTATCGCAGCTAGAAAGATTACACCTCAGTCAACAATCTATCACATCATCAAGAACTTCAAGGAGAGAGGTTCCATTGTTGCCAAAAAGGCTCCAGGGCGCCCAAGAAAGACCAGCAAGCGCCAGGACCGTCTCTTAAAAGTGTTTCAGCTGCGGGATCGGGCTACCAGCAGTGCAGAGCTTGCTCAGGAATGGCAGCAGGCAGGTGTGAGTGCATCTGCACGCACTGTGAGGCAGAGACTCTTGGAGCAAGGCCTGGTCTCAAGGAGGTCAGCAAAGAAGCCACTTCTCTCCAGAAAAAACATCAGGGACAGACTGATATTCTGCAAAAGTTACAGGGAGTGGACTGCTGAGGACTGGGGTAAAGTCATTTTCTCTGATGAATCCCCTTTTCGATTGTTTGGGACATCTGGAAAACAGCTTATTCGGAGAAGACGAGGTGACCGCTACCACCAGTCTTGTCTCATGCCAACTGTAAAGCATCCTGAAACCATTCATGTGTGGGGTTGCTTCTCAGCCAAGGGAATCGGCTCTCTCACAGTCTTGCCTAAAAACACAGCCATGAATAAAGAATGGTACCAGAATGTCCTTCGAGAGCAACTTCTCCCAACCGTCCAAGAGCAGTTTGGCGATCAACAATGCCTTTTCCAGCATGATGGAGCACCTTGCCATAAAGCAAAGGTGATAACTAAATGGCTCAGGGAACAAAACATAGAGATTTTGGGTCCATGGCCTGGAAACTCTCCAGATCTTAATCCCATTGAGAACTTGTGGTCAATCATCAAGAGACGGGTGGACAAACAAAAACCTACAAATTCTGACAAAATGCAAGCATTGATTGTGCAAGAATGGACTGCTATCAGTCAGGATTTGGTCCAGAAGTTGATTGAGAGCATGCCAGGGAGAATTGCAGAGGTCCTGAAGAAGAAGGGTCAACACTGCAAATATTGACTTGCTGCATTAACTCATTCTAACTGTCAATATAAGCTTTTGTTACTCATAATATGATTGCAATTATATTTCTGTATGTGATAAAAACATCTGACAAACACACATAAAAACCAGAGGGCAGCAGATCATGTGAAAATATAATATTTGTGTCATTCTCAAAACTTTTGGCCATGACTGTATAGATCAGGTCAGAACCAGTTTGAGGGAGTTCAGAGGAGGAGTGAGGAGAAGATAGTCCAACATGTAGCTGCCTTGTCAGCCCCTAGCCCTATCCAGGCTGAGGGATTGTAGTTACTATCTCCAAAGCCACTATGTACAGACCAGCGCACTCAGGATATAGAGAAGGTGGAGGCGAAAGCAACATATAGCTTATGGACTCCACTACATTTGTGACCAGAAGGAGCTTAAAGGCACCTGGACACGACCAGACGACTAGGAGCGCAGTTGTCTATCCACATCTACTCTGGGGAGTGTGGACCCATTTCTAAGAAGGCACCCATTGCAAAGAATGAAGCAGAAGACTGATGCCTGCCGCTAGGGAGACCGCCCTGTGGGTTGATGATATCAAGTAAGGAATTATTACATATATCCAGTGCCTGGCTACTAGAGTGTGGACTTAGATAAAGATTAGAGATGAGCAAGCATACTCGTCCGAGCTTGGTGCTCGTTCGAGTATTACGGTACTCGTAAGTGCTCACTGCTCGGACGAGTATCTCGCCATGCTCGAGGAAATGCCAACTTCCGCATTGTGCATTTTTGGCGCCTAAAAACTCAGCCAATCACAAGCCAGGAGACTCTGCGGTACATCCAGCATCACGTGGCGCCCTTACATGTCGATAGCAGGGGTTGGCTGGCCTGATCAGGTGACCCTGGAATATACTAGTGACTGGCCGCGGTGCTCGGCTCAGATGCTGTCTGGATGTCGTTAGGGATAGAGCTGCTGCGTTTCAGGGAGAGTGTTAGGGCCTGCATTTAGTTCTTTGTTAGGCAGGAGTGATCTCCCAAGAACCCAACAGCCCTTCTAAGCCCTTCTTTTTTTTTTGTCTCCTGGCTTGGCTGGCTGGTTGGCACTAGTAGTGCAGCTATCGCCATATATAACCCCTTTTTTTTTTTTATGTTATATCTCAGTGACAGCAGTGTGGAACCATTCTGTGTGTCACAGTTCAGTACACTCACTACAATCCGTATTTTCTGTCCAGGTGACACTTTCTGTACGTCACTTAATCCAACCGGGTCTTTTGCTCTCACGTATATAGCTTGATCCCAAAAATCTCTGTGCGACATTTGTCTGGGTCGCAGTCAAAATAGCCACCGTCAGCAGGGTGTGAGTTAGCTCTACAATAGTTTCTGCACGTCACGTTCCAAAAAAAACAAAACTAAAAAAAATATATATAAAAAAAAAAAATATATAAAAAAAATAGTTTGCTCACCAAGGTGCGCCGCATCTGTGCGCATTTCCGCAAGTCGACCACAGATGCTGCCACTCTCAGGGCAGCGCAGCGCCGCCTACAACTGCCCGCTCACCGACTGTTGTGCGACGTGCCCACGAGATGGAATTCGACATTAAACATGTTATCCAGAGTTTACCAGCAGCGCAGAGCGATTGTAGACTGCCAGATGTCAACTTCCACCAGAACTGGTAGTCAGGTCAGTCAGATTCCTCAAGTCTACAATGAGGAGTGGACGTGGATGTCTGATATCTGCCAGGTGTTGAGCAACTTTGAGGAGTCAACACAGATGGTCAGCGGCGATGCCGCCATTATCAGCCTCACCATCCCGCTGCTTTGCCTGTTGAAAAACTCACTGCTCAGCATCAAGTCGGATGCTTTGCGCTTGTCACAAGAGACGGTGGAGGAAGATACGTCGCTTGATAGCCAGAGCACCCTCCGGTCTGTTTCTCAGCGCGTATCGGAGGAGGGGGATGAGGATGAGGAGGAAGAGGAGGAGAATGTCGGCGAGACAGTAGAGGGTACCAGTGCTCAGTCCTTAACTCTTGAGTGTGTATGGGCTGAAGAGGAGGACTTGGAGGAGGAGAGGAGGAAAGGCCAGTGAGGAGAGGAAATTCTTACGTGTTGGGACTCTGGCGCACATGGCAGACTTCATGTTAGGCTGCCTATCCCATGACCCTCGCGTTAGAAGCATTTTTTCAAACACCGATTACTGGGTGTTCACTCTCCTGGACCCACGGTACAAGCAGAACCTTTCCACTCTCATCCCTGCAGAGGAAAGGAGTATGAGAGTGAATAGATATCAACAGGCCCTGGTGCACAAGCTGAAACAATCCTTCCCATCTGACGCCGCTAGCGGCAGAGGGCATGGTTCTGTGGGCCAAGTAGCGGGGGAGAGGAGCCGAGCAGGCAGCTTGTCCAGCACTGGCAGGGGAATGCTCTCCAAGGCCTTTGCCAGTTTTATGTCACCCCAGCAAGACACTGTCACCTGTCCCCAGTCTAGGCAGAGTAGGGGGGAGCTGTACAGAAAGATGGTGAGGGAGTACCTAGCTGACCATACCAACGTCCGTAGCAATCACTCTGCTCCATACAACTACTGGGTTTCAAAGCTGGACACGTGGCCTGAACTGGCGCTGTACGCCTTGGAGGTGCTGGCCTGCCCTGTCGCTAGCGTGCTGTCAGAGCGGGTATTCAGTGCAGCTGGTGGCGTCATCACCAATAAGCGTACACGCCTGTCAACTGACAGCGCTGACAGGCTGACGCTTATTAAAATGAACAAAGCCTGGATTTCACCGGAATTCAAATCTCCTCCGGGGGAAAGCAGCTAAAGATTAACATTACTTATGTATCCGATTCCTCTTCTCTACTCCTACTCCTCCTCCATGTCGTCTTTGCCTAACGCTGACCAAAAAAACGCCATTTTTTAGAGGTCCAACTGGCACTCTTTTACCACAATTTTTCAGGAGGGGCCCCTACAGGCCCTCTCTTCAAACAATTTTTCCGGAGGTCCACCTATAGGCCCTCTCTCCAAACAATTTTTCCGGAGGTCCACCTACAGGCCCTCTCTCCAAACAATTTTTCCGGAGGTCCACCTACAGGCCCTCTCTCCAAACAATTTTTCCGGAGGTCCACCTACAGGCCCTCTCTCCAAACAATTTTTCCGGAGGTCCACCTACAGGCCCTCTCTCCAAACAATTTACGTCTTTTTCCTATCTTTCTCTCTCTCCAAACTATTTTTCCGGATTGCTGCCATATACGGTATTAAACTGAGAAGAAGACATAGAACACATGCCACACTTGATCAAGCTCATAATTTACGACTGTACCGGTTGATGCTAAATTTTTAAGTTGGGGTCCTGCGTCGTCATTCACTGAATTTCACTGATCTCCTCAACGTCTCCTCAAAGAACCGAAAGACCATTGTGGAGAAAGCGGCACAGCTCGCCATCAAAGTGACGAACCCCAACGCCAGACTGCGCAGCGAAGAGAACGAATAAATATCTCTGTGGTTATTTGTGCTAAATAAAAGTTAAATAAACACAAAAAAAAAAAAATTGATCTGTTCCTGTGCCTGATCCACCCAAGTTGAATCTGTCCCATCATGAGAAAGTCCCCCAAGGAGTCCCCACTGTAACTTGCTTCCCATACAACTACCTCACCCCCCGACACCTGTGTCTCGCCATTGTCCACCACCTCCTCAGACAACACTGGTAAATCCCCACTGTCAGCACACGGAGACTGCAAAAGGTCTTGCGAACTGGGGCAGAGAATGTTCTGGGGTAGCACATCAGAGAAGGGGTGACTATGGGGTTCCAGGGAGTACGTGACCACATGCAATCTCCATCCAAAAAGTCATACTGAGGCTCACCACCATGCTTTACACTGCAATTTTATTACTGAGGCTCACCACCATGCTTTACACTGCAATCTTATTGAAAGACAGACAATCAGGGGTTCACCGCCAGGTTGTCAGGCAGCATTTTTAAGTGGGTCACCATTACCATGTCCCTGAAAATTGCCTTGGGGTCATCGCCAGACTATTTTTATGAAAGGCCATGGGGTTCTATACACACAGTGCTGACGGAAGCCCATCAGCCTTTCTAAACACAATTGAATCTGTCCCATCATGAGAAAGTCCCCCCAAGGAGTCCCCACTGTAACTTGCTTCCCATACAACTACCTCACCCCCCGACACCTGTGTCTCGCCATTGTCCACCACCTCCTCAGACAACACTGGTAAATCCCCACTGTCAGCACACTGAGACTGCAAAAGGTCTTGCGAATTGGAGCAGAGAATGTTCTGGGGTAGCACATCAGAGAAGGGGTGACTATGGGGTTCCAGGGAGTACGTGACCACATGCAATCTCCATCTAAAAAGTCATACTGAGGCTCACCACCATGCTTTACACTGCAATCTTATTACTGAGGCTCACCACCATGCTTTACACTGCAATCTTATTGAAAGACAGACAATCAGGGGTTCACCACCAGGTTGTCAGGCAGCATTTTTAAGTGGGTCACCATTACCGTGTCCCTGAAAATTGGCGGTGATGGACCTTCGTTGCACCTAGTTGGGTGCTTCCCCAACATGTGATGGGTATTTGCCTCGCCTTTCTTGGTCTGGGTGAGCACAATTGCCATGAGGGTAACCACCAGGCTGTTGCCTGAGAATTTGGGGTAATGGTGGGATTAGGCAGCCTCAGAGGCATCCATGCATGCTGCCCCTGCTGTTTCCTGTCCATTTCCGTGGTGTTTCCATCATTTTCTGAGGTTTCCAGGTTTTCACCCAGCCTTCCCTAGGCAGAGCCTTGGTCCCCTGCAAAAAATGCTCGAGTCTCCCATTGACTTCAATGGGGTTCGTTATTCGAAACGAGCACCCGAGCATCGGGAAAAGTTCGACTCGAATAACGAGCACCCGATCATTTTAGTGCTCGCTCATCTCTAATAAAGATCCATACATATACATAAGGAACTCTCTACTACTAGCTGAAGGAAAACTTTGATATACTTATTAACCAGCCTATTAACCCTTTCAGTACCGGAGGTTTTTTCGGTTATGCACTTTCATTTTGCGCTCCCTGCCTTCAAACAGCCATAACTGTTTTATTTTTCTGTTCACATAGCTGTATGAGGGCTTGTTTTTTGCGGGTCAAGTTTTACTTTCCAACGCCACCATTTAATATTGCATATATTAATATTGCATATGGTGTAGTGGGAAGCGGGAAAAAAATTCCAAATCGGGTGAAATTGCCAAAAAAACACTATTCCGCTACAGTTCTACGGGTTTTTTATTTACAGCGTTCGATGTTCATTAAAATTGACCAGTTGATTTCATTCTACTGGTCATTACGAATCCGGCGATACCTAATATGTATAGTTTTTTTCTGCGTTTTTATTTTTATTTTTTTGTCATATCTTGACCCCTATAACTTTTTGGTATTTATGTGTACGGAGCTGTATGGGGGCTCATTTTTTGCAGGGCGATCTGAACTTTTTATTGATACCATTCTGGGGTGTGTATGACTTTTTGATCACTTTTTATTAATTTTTTTTTAGAAAAAAAAGCGACAAAAAAAAGCGAATCGCCATTTTGACGCTTTTTTTCGCCATACAATTCGCTGTATTGGAATTTTTTTTACCCATGATGTATATATTTATTGTTATTTAGGTATTTATCTTTTAATTATATGGAAAGGAGGGTGATTTAAACTTTTATATATTTTTTTCATTTTTTATATATATAACTTTTTTTTAAAAATTTTTGTGATTATTTTAAAGTTTAAATATGAGCAAATAGATTTTTTTTTTTTTTAATTTTGTCTTTATGAGCAATTAGGGGTTTTTAATTAAAAACCAAATTTGCTCATTTCTTATAAGAATTGCAACCTCATCAGCGAGGTTTACAGCTTTCAGATCGTGTACAGACACCCCATTTGACCACATGGGGCGTCTGTACACCACCCGGAAGCAAACGCTTCCCGGTTTTTGCGCTACTAGATGCCGTGATCTCATGTGATCATGGCATCTAATGGCTGAAGAGGAAACCGCCGATGGCGGTAAGTACTCACAAGTCTCTGCTGTTAGAAACAGCAGAGACTTGCCGGCCATGACACCCGCCGCACGTGTCCACATCACCCCAGCGCCGTACATGTACGGCGCTGATATCCTAAGGGTTAAGCAATCTTGCAGCAAACTCTATTTATTGTAAGGAAAAAAAGCACTTTTGGATTATTGAAGAGTAATCTACCTCAAGGCAATTTGTTCAGTAAAACTTCAACTGTTTTACCAACTTGACTCCTCATCTCTTCCGCCGTTCTCCTCTGCACCGCAAGGTGCTGGCGTCACCACAGACAGGGACCCTGCCACCCTAATCATCTGTCATCAAGGGCACCTCGAACCACCATCTGGCAGAGCCCCTGTACTAAACAGACAGTGCCCAGAAGGAGCTGGTGTCACCTTCCCCTCACTGCACGACGGCCTAGGGAGCTATAACAAATCGTGAGTACTATTGCACCCATCGGCTCACCACCACTGTGACACTACTACGCTCACATATATATACCCCTGTGGTCTGGTCGCTGCATAGTTAAAAATCAATCAGTCGCGCTACAAAAAGTCACCAGGTAGCCCTAGCCTAACTGATCCACACACTTCCTGCAGGAAGTAGGACTAACCCACTTCTCTCCAAACAGGGTTTAGAATGAAAGGATTAGCTCAATTCTATAAAGTACAGCTCTGCCTTGTTTGCTTCCACCTGCTGGTGAACCAGGCACATGCCATATTAAACCATTGCACAACATTATAAGGAATGCACATTGTGGTGGACCTGGAACAAAATACATAAGATGACATTGTGGTTAGCCCATAAAAGACAGTAGCAAGGTGCAGAGGTGGTAACACCACTCTGGGGGGTTACACACTGAAAAGGGTGAAATCCACACAAAAAATCATACAAAGTGCCCGTCCACACGTTTTTTCACACGCTTTCCACATGGAATCCACACCAAAAATGTCTCTAAAAAGCCTCCCATTCATTTCAGTGGGAGGCAGAATTTTACCCACGCTGTAAAAAACAGCATAGAAAAAGGAAGCAGCATGCTCTATCTTGGAGCAGAATCCGCACTGATTCTCTGATTGAAATAAGAAGCTGAAAAGGAAAAAAAACGCACCAAAACTGCAAAGCAAATAACAGGAGATTTTTTCAGCGCTGATTTTTCTAGAGCATTTTCAAAATCCATCCATCACTTCACATTAAAGGAATACCCCTTTAAAATATATATTCTTCTATAATTTCATACAGTATGGTCGGCATATTTATTGTCTATGTGGAACAATGATAAAAATTTATTTATTAAAAAAAAAAACTCAATGTGGTAAAACATGCAATTTTTGATAGCAGATGAAATATTCAATTATTTAGTGAGAATATAGTATGGGAACACATGCTTAGGATGAGACACGGTGCAGCGAGGCTGACATGGAACTACTGCATCAGCAAAAACAGGGCAGCCCATTGTAGTGTGAGGAGAATACGTAACGCTTCTGTCTCCCTGGAATGATCTTCAGTCTTATGGTCTGATTTTATTTATTTTGCTTAGTGGCAAAAAAAAAAACCAAAAAAAAACAGCGTTATTCCAGCTGATAGTTGTCATGGAAATGATGACATCACCTGAGACATAGTGATATATAAAAATTCAAATGACTAGGGACTGGTTTCTAGGAGATCTGTACTAGGCAAATCATTGGGCAGACAGCCAAGGGAATAAAGTCTACATGAAACACACTGTACATTCATGTCGTACAAAAGGATGGAGATTACTTCCCGGGAAACAAGACTAGAGAAAGTTCTACAGTTGTTCTGACAGTTTCACAAATCATTGTCTAGACGGGCTTCCTACATTCAGTGACCCTAGTATGTGTAGGCCTAATTTTATAAATGAAGCTGTTGAAATTTAAAAAAAAAAAAATTTTGGTTAATCCAGGAACATACTGCATATTCAATAGCTGCCAACAGTCCCAGCAAATTCAGGCTGTCCTGTAGGCCCCACCCATATATGGGTGGTCACTAGGGTTGCCACCTGGCCGTTAAGTCACCGACCAAGCTGGTAATTTAGTGCCCCTGCCGATACGGGTAATTTTCTCTACTGGCAATAATTGCTGGTATTTTTCTATATGGACTGTTACTAATGAGCACTTCCATTGTGGGGCACTCATTAGTACAGCCTTTAACTCCCACCAACTCCCCCCACTCACCTTCTCCATTTGATTGCGCCGTGGTGAACACTCACTGCTCAATGGAAGCTTAGGACATGACCTCTGAAACGTCATAACGCTGGAGCGCAGGTCCTGTCCTGAACTTCCAGTGAGCAGCGTGTGTTCACCGTGGCACAATCAAATGGAGGAGGTGAGTTCTTTTTTTTTTTTTATGCACAAGCAGAGAAGGGGGCATTAATTCTGGGATGCACTACTGGGGGCATTAGTAATTCTGGTGGGCACTAATGGGGGCATTACTTTTACTGGGGGCACTAATGGGGGTATTACTATTACTGGGGGACTCTAATGGGGGCACTATTAATTCTGGGTGCACTAATGGGAGCATTATTAATTCTGGGGGCACTAATTGAAGCATTAATATTACTGAGGGTCTCTAATGGGGGCATTATTAATTCTGGGGGCACTAATTGGGGCATTAATATTACTTAGAGGCACTAATGGGAGCATTATAACTTCTGGGGGCACTAATGGGGCATTAATATTACAAAGGGGCACTAATGGGGGCATTATTAATTCTGGGGGCATACTGGGGGCATTAATATTACTGAGGGGCACTAATGGGGGCATTATTAATTATAGGGACATTAATAATACTGAGGATCACTAATGGGGGCATTATTAATTATAGGGGCATTAATAATACTGAGGAGCACTAATGGGGGGATTATTAATACACCACAAATGTATTTGTCTCTACCTCTTCTCAACCTGATAGGATTGTTAAATAGCTTCCGAGGACCCCTGTTTTCTTGAGAGGTGGAGGGGTGGGGGTGTCTTAGAGGTGAAAGCCTTCTATGGGTAATTTGAAGATCATCTTTCACTGAAGCTGAGAAGACTTCGCCTCTCTTAAGACTGATCAGTGAATGCACAGTGAGTGGAAGCTTAAGAGGAGGAAAGGAGTCTGATAGGTGGAGAAAGAGGCATTTTTTCCTAATATGATATATTACAAAGCTTCTTATATTTGCATGTACTATTGATTTATGGACAGTTGTCTGTAATTGGATTCCCACTTAAATCACATACTATTTTATGGTCTAGGGCTATATTGTCAATCTGAACCCATTCCAAGGTATTGGTTCACAAGGTTGGAAGTATGTGCCATAAATATCTGTTAGGTGCCAGTTGCACTTCCAGGAATCCCACTTGTGAGGAGATATGAGGTCGCCTTTTCTCCTAGTCATATTCCAGAAAGTAAGAGGCTCGCATCCTATTAGTTTATGTGAATTCACAAAATTAGCCACATAATTATTCCCATAAGCTACAATAAAGATAGCTGCACACAGCTGCACAGAAGTCAGGAAACGCCCATTCTGCCAATATATGGGGGCCCCAGAGTGGCCAGGCAGTGCACTATTAGTAGTAGTTACCCACACCTGGCTGTGTGCAGCCTCCAGACACGTACAAGCATGTTTTGTGACCAGAAGATTGTGGGCCGCAAAGAATATCATCACGGGCAGCATGTGACTTCTGGGTCACACCCCAGGATTATGCACCCCTTCTTTAATTCCTGTGTATAATTGCCTCTTTTTTGATAGGATCATCCCTGTGGGCTTTAGTCTGTAAATTTAGTTTTTTCATCTCGATGACGTTTTATTGTATTTTTTTTTTTTAAATCAGAAAACGATATAAAATGTCAAGTATTGACATGACTAGGTACCAGAGAGCCCATGCTATTGTTTTACTTACCATACTCTGTCAGCTTACTTTTCTTATGACACCACTACTATATATATGTAAGAAACATATAGTTTCTTACAAAACATATAGTTCAGTGTTCATTTTTTTCTGGGAGTAAAAAAAGTCATCTGTCTTAGGGGCCGTTCAGACGGCCGTGTTGTTGTGGATCCTCAAAAATGCGGGTCCGCAAAAACACGGATGCCGGCCAGTGTGTGTTCCGCAATTTGTGCCACACATGGCTGGCACCCCATACAAAATGTCTATTCTTGTCCGCAATTGCAGACAAGAATAGGACATGTTCTATCTTTTTTCACGGAGCCGCGGCTCTCCGCGATCTAATGCCACGGTCACGGTCGTGTGAACGGGCCCTTAATAGTGTTCACTGTTTACTGGCCATAGACCCTACAGGGAAATTTACCGGTGGGCTGATGCCCATCGGGCCACCCCAGCCCTCATCATGGCTGCCAGATGGGAACACAACAATCAGATGCACTTAACATTAATGCTGAGAGCATCAGGTACTTATGTACTTAGCTGGTGGCCGCAGGTGCCTCCCTGAATTCAACTATATTGCTATCCTCCCAGTTGCTGGGGAGACAGTATTTGGTTCTGCACTCTGGTATTGGTTCTGCTATGGCAGTATTTTGTGCTCCCCTATGGCATTTGGTTCTGCTGGGGTGGAATTTTGTGCTACACTATGGTATTGCTGGCCCAGCCTACTTTTCTTGTCCCTGTCTGTATATGTTAGCATATTACTTGTGTTGCTTGCCTTCTGTCAGTATGGGCCCACCTACAATACGGGGCCACGTTTAAGTTTTTTCCAGGGCCACTTTAAGTTTCCAGTCCAACCCTGTACATGACAGGTGAACATAGAACAGCATATCTTTGCAGGACGCTAGCGGACTTGAACCTCCTGCTTAGGCATCATCCTGCATGGAAGGTGCCTTAAAGGGGTTGTCTGAGTTATATAAGAACTGAGGTACCCCTATAAACAGCCTAAAAGAACAAATTAATAGACAGTTTTCTCCTCTACTTCTTCCTTGTTCAATATTTTTATTGAAGTTTTACATATTTTTATAACATACAAATTGGAAATAATCAGGACATATGTATGTTCAAAACAAAGTTTTACAGAATTATTATATTAACATAATGAAATATTGAGTAGGAGAATATACAGTCATGGCACACTGGGCTTCTTATGAGCCGCAATCCTCCAACTGTTATTAAAGGATATGAGTATATCATATTCTCCTGAGAACAAGGTTGACAGAAACGTAAGACTATAGGTAACATACATCATCTGTCTGTACATTTATAGTAAATTATAAAAATAAAAGAAAATAAAGAAAAACAAATATAGAACAGTAAATAACAGGTAAATATGGTCCAATAGTTAAATGTCTTAGATAATATAGTGTTTATAGTCCATATTTCTCAGTCCATACCTGTATTTATATGTATTTCTTGTTTAATTATCCTATGGATCTAATAATGGCATATATTTAGATGACATCCAAATGTCCCATTGTATTTGAAAGTTGTGAAGGAGCTGCTTGTTTCTCGCTGCCATATATTCATATCTGCAGTTATGTCAGTTCAGAGGTAGATATGTCAGGGATAGAGTTCGATTTCCATTTGGCGGCTATGGACTGTATAGCCGAGGTGAGTATGTGGTGACATACGGTCCTATGATTCTTATCAACAAGATCTATATCTAGTCTTAATAGATAGAAACCAGGATTAAGGAACGTTATTATTCCTAGTGAATCGAAGATCTGAATTTTTATATCTTTCCAAAATTGGGATATTTTTGGACATTCCCAAACGATATGTAGTAAAGTCCCCACCACATTCTCTCCAGCATTTGTTTGACACATCATTAAATATTTTTGACAGTCTGTGTGGTGTATAGTACCAGCGGAAAATTAGTTTTGCATATGCTTCATAGTGGTCTGAGCATAAAGAACTTTTCATTGAGGATATATAGATCTTTCGCCATTGAATTTTATGTTGAGGTCTTTTTCCCATTTTTTACATGATTTGTATGGGATGTCAGATAGTCTTCAGATAAGTGGGAGTAGACTAATTTCAGACCTTTTTGTTTTATCTGATGATTATTCTTGTTGAGTTCCATAAGAATCAATGGTGGTACTTTTGGAAAAGTAAGTTTGGTATTGTTCAAAACAGTTCTTTGTGTTTATTTGTAAATAAATATATAAATCTGTCTTTGGTAGCGTGTATATTTCACTAAGTTTTAGAAAGTTATACATTATGTCACCTTGGTATAGTTGTTGGATATAAGTAATCCCTTTATCTATCCATGGAGTCAGAGAAATATCTGATAGTAATGGCTCTAGTACTTTAATGGGAACTAGTATATCTTTCAAAACTGGGAAATTTTTGTATATATATTCTGAAACTTATGCCAAATTGTAATGTTATCTTTTACAATTGCAGAAATAGTGTTTGTAGTTTGAATTCCTGATATGTTAGCTAAAAGGAGATTTTTTTAGTCGAAGATCTGTGTGTATTTGATTTTCCATTTTTACCCATAGTTTTTCAGAGGAGTCTTTCCACCATTCCAAAAATTGGTTAATGAGACTGGCCATATGATAAGCTGGGAGATCTGGTATTCCCATTCCTCCAGATTTCACATTTCTATTTAAAGGGGTATTCCCATCTCACAAATGTAGTTTGTATAGTTAGACATAGCCATACCAGTATTATTACTAATAGAATGTATTTATATAAAATGTACCATTTAGAAGATTTGCCTATTTGTATATCCATTGTCCCACACACATCAGTCAGGCCGTTGCCCCTAGTTATGGCCACCGCGGCCGTGTAGTAGTGGTGGCCGACTTACTCTTCTTCAAACCCGCTCTGAGGTAACTGCTGTATTGTGAACGCACATTGCATGAGCATGCGAGACACATCTTAGGGTTGTAGCATTTTTGCCTGCGCTTCCAAAACGCAGAGAAACGAATCCTGTTCAATTCATCTCTATGGAGCAGGATCCGTTTATAAAGTCTGCGTTTTGGACGGATCCTGACCATTGTGTTTTGGACTGATAGCGTCCAAAATGCAGATGTGAAAGTACCCTAAGATGTGTCTCCTCATGCTCATGCAATGTGCACTCACAGTACAGCAGTTACCTCAGAGCCTGCTTGAACAACAGGAAGCTGACCACCACTACTACATGGCCACGGTGGCCGTAACTAGGGGCAACGGCCTGACTGATGTGTGTGGGACAGTGGATATACAAATAGGCAAATCTTCTAAACGGTACATTTTATATAAATACTTTCTATTAGTAATAATATTGATATGGCTATATCTAATTATACAAACTACATTTGTGAGATGGGAATATCCCTTTAATATGTATATAGCTATGCTCGGTTTTTTATTACCCCATATAAATCTGTTTAATTGAGATTGAAACCTTTGCATGGTATGTTTTGGTATATTTAATGGAATCGTACGGAAAGTATATAATAGTTTAGGGAGTATAAACATTTTATACATGTTTATTCTGCCCCACCAGGAAATCTCATTTTTGTTAAGGTTATCAATATCTTTCTGTATTTGTTCATAAAGAGGGTTATAATTACATTTGACCATATCTTCTATGGGGAAAGTTATATTGATCCCCAGATATGGAATAGAGTCATTACTCCACGTATAGGGATGAGTAGCTTAGAGGATAAGTTTTTCAGTGTAGGATTTATGCATATCTAAAATTAAGGATTTCATATCATTAACTTTATAGTAGGATACATCTCCGAATTGTTTTATTAATTCTTGTATTTTGGTTAATGATTTCCGGGGATCAGATGTACATACAAAGATGTCATCTGCAAAAAGACTAATTTTGTGGGTAGAATCATTTATTTGTATTCCTTTTATGTCTTTATTATTCCTTATAGATTTAGCAAAGGGTTCCAAAGCAAGGATGAATAGAACAGGGGAAAGAGGGCATCCCCGTCTTGTACCGTTTGTCAGATTAAAAGAGGAAGAAAGAGTGCCATTTCTCAATATTCTAGCAGACGGGTTATTATATAAAGCTTTAATTGCTGTTAATATGTTCCCTGAGAAACCATATTTCTCTAAAGTAAAAAACATATATTCCCAATGTAATCTATCGAATGCCTTCTCTGTGTCTAAAGAGAGGAGCAAAGAAGGCGTTCTTTTTTGTTGTACTTGAATGTAGAATGTTCAATATTCTCCTTGTACCGTCTGAGGCTTGTCTACCTGCTACAAAACCTTCCTGATCTGGTTTGATTAATATAGGGATGATAGATGACAGTCTATTGGCTATAATTTTTGCATATATTTTAACATCGGTATTAATTAATGATATTGGGCAGTAGTTGGTGACAAGTGTAGGGTCTTTTCCTGGCTTTGGTATGGTGATTATAGTAGCTTGCATCATTTCTTTAGGAAAGAAGCCTTCTACAGTGGTCATGTTAAATACTTCATTTAGATGTGGAGTTATTATATTTGTAAATATTTGGTAATATTCATTCGAGAATCCGTCGGGACCTGGGGATTTTTTATGTTTTAATCCTTGTATTGTCTTGGATATTTCTTGAATAGTAAAAAGGGTATTTAGTGTTTGTAATTGTTCTTCAGAGATTTTAGGAATATTTATTGTATCTAGAAAGGTTTTGATATGATGAGCATTTGGTTGGTAAATTGTGGGATCTGATTGCAGATTATATAGTTTCTCATAATAGTTTTTAAATTGATTTGCTATTTCTTTTGAGGTGTAAATATTATTGTTAGTTGTTTTGTCTTGTAATGAGGTTATTTTGGATTTTGTTTCATTTTATTGGCCATAAAAGCTGTAGCTTTGTTATTTTGAGAATAGTATGTTTGTTTTAATCTGGAGAGATTATGTTCGTATTTGTCTAAAAGAATAATACGTATTTTGTCTGTTAGTTTGGTTGCAATGTTTTTTGTATGTTCATTAGGATTGTTTTTGTGTGCTTTTTCTGCCTTTTTTTAATGCTTCCATTCTTGAAGTTGTTTTGTTTTTTATATTGGGATGAGTATTTTATTATCATGCCTCTAATAAATGCTTTGTGTGAGTTCCATAAGGTGTATCAGGTGATCAGGTGTATCATTAAATTGGAAAAACTATTCTAAGTCTCTGGATAGTTCATTTTTTATCGTAGGTTCTGAGATAATATAGTTATTAATTTTCCATACTGTCTCAAACTTGGAGGTGTCTTGTTCTTCTATTGTTGTTTTTAAAGGGGCGTGGTCTGACCAGATAATATGATCTATTTTGGATCTTTTAATCAGAGACAAAGAATTGTTGTCAACTAAGCAATAGTCAATTCTAGTATAAATGTTGTGTACTGTGGAAAAATAAGTATAGTCACGTTCATTTGCGTGCAGACATCTCCATGTGTCATATAGATCATTATTTACAAGCCATTGTTTAAGCGTTGGGGAAGGCTTCTTGGTTTTATTAGTGGTGTCAAATAGCGGGTCTGATATTATATTTAGGTCACCGAATATAAATAAATGACCTTGTCTAATTTTGTAATTTTTTTCATAGTTTTTTCAGGAAATGAGTTTGTCCTTTGTATTTGGACAGTATATATTACATATGGTATATATAATGTTATTCAATTTACAGATTAACACAAGTAGCCTTCCTTTTACATCTATATATGATAGTATTTCTTCAAAAGCCATTGAATTACGAATTGCTATAGATACTCCTGCTTTTTTTGCGTTTGCGCAGGAATGAAAAATATGAGGGAAGTCTTTATGTTTGAATCTAGTTGTATCCTCATGTAAAAGATGAGTTTATTGTACACAGATTATGTCAGCATTGTTGGTTTTTGCTTCTTTCCACAAAGACAATCTCTTAAATGTATGGTTTAAACCTTTCGCACTTATAGAGATAGTCTTTATAGTCATTGTGATGTGTAAATGATAAGCTTACATAATTGTCGTCTTCTTTTTATATCTGCGGTTAACTGGAATGAGTTGTCATGTTCTGGTAGTAGACTGAGGGAAAATTTCCTTGTATAGATGGGGGTCTCTTGAAGAATGTCTCTTCTTGTAATAGATGTATTTTTGGACCTGTACAAAACAAGTAAACAGACAAAATAGAAAAAAACAAAAAAAATTCATTGAAGTAGGAACAGGAAAACAGAGGGCGATCATTATAGATCGTTTTGTCGGGGGGTAAAGTTCTTGTAGAAAGGTATGCCTCTAAATTATATCAGAAAAGTTCCATGTCTGGCTGTTGTCTTCTTTTTCTTCTCAGGTATTATTTGTAGCTGGGTTCCATTCTTCTGAAATAGTAGATATATCTTTGCGTCTTATCAGAGCTTCCATGTCTGTAGTATCCAGTTGCCATTTTTCCATCAGTTTTTGGCCTTGTTCTACGGAGTGGATTATATGCATGGTTCCATCTTTGAATAGTAGCAATTTAGTAGGGAATCCCCATTTATATGGGATATTATGTTCTCTTAGGCAGGAGGTGACTGGCTGTAGCTTTTTTCTTTCTAGGATAGTTGCTTTTGATAAATCAGTAAAGAGATAAACCTTATCAAATGTTTCAGGTAATGATGTGTTTTTTCTAGCTGCTAACATAATCACTTCTTTGATGTGGAAAAAGTGAATACGAGCTAGCACGTCTCTTAGTTTGCTTTCTGGGATGGTTTTTGGTTTTGGCAGCCTGTGGGCTCTATCAACTGTGAGATCTAGTAGCGTCGCTTCTGGTAATAGCTTTTGCATCAAATTTTGTATATATTTAGTGACTTAATTCGGTAATACAGATTCAGCAATTCCTCTGAATTTTATATTGTTTCTTCTTGAGTGGTCTTCCAGATCCGCCATTTTAGCTTTGATGGCTGTAATATCGTCATCTATTGAATTGTGGGCATCCACTAAAGTGTTATGCTCCCCTGCGTATTCTGCCATTTTATTCTAAATGTGTCCCACTCTTTCTCCAAGATCATCTATATTTGCAGTTAGGGACGTACATATTTTATTAATGTCTTTTTTAATGGATGTATTCAAGGCTAAAAGCATATCTTTCATTAAATTAACGGTTATAGTATCAGTAGATGTAGGAATGTGTTCAAAAACACTTATTGTTTGTGGTGAGTTTTTTGTAGATTTGTTTCATCTTCTGTGAAAAAGTCATCTTCTTTCCTGGGTTTTTGTTTTGCTGCAGATGCTGGATGAGTCTGATAGGTTCTCCTCATCTTCGTTATCTTGTATTAAATTGGTAAGTACTTTCTTTTGTGATGTATTTGATGGTATTTTGTATTCTTTGGAGTTTTTGTATTTATATTTCTTTTAGAATGGTTGCTGACCTGTTTTTTCCCTCTTGTTTCAGGCTGTGTTAAAGGAGAGGAGCTGCTGCTGGTGAACTTGTTGTGTAAGGGCTTCGGTTCCCGCCTCTCCTCGCTGCTGCCGCCATCTTTGCCCTTCCTGCCTTCATTCAAGAAGAAGTCCTCCAGGTGTTTTGGAGGCTCCCTGGCTCTTCTGTTCTTCATCATGGTAAGTATGGTTTCCTTTACAGGTACCCAGATGCTGTTTGCTGTTATAGAAGTCGCTGTGGTGAGCTGGGAGTCGTCGCTGGAGCGAGGCAAGGTAAGCGCTCCTTCACGGTGCGGCCATCTCGTTCGACGCTGGCCACGCCCCCCACTCTCCTCTGCTTCTTCCTGTGCTGCTATTGCTGTTTGTTTTTCTGGATGCAGTGGTGACATTCTGTGCACACAGGTCACTGCTGCAGCCAATTACTGGCCTCAGCAGAGATGTCCCGTGCATGGCTGAGGCTAGCGATTGGCTACCACAGTGACGTGCCCGGAATGTCACCACTGCAGCCAAGAAGTTGATTTCAGCAGCAGGAGGGGTTTATCGAAGAAGAAACAGTGGATAAAACAGGTGAGTATTAGAGATGAGCGAGCATACTCGTCCGAGCTTGGTGCTCGTTCGAGTATTAGGGTACTCGTAAGTACTCGCAGCTCGGACGAGTATCTCGCCATACTCGAGGAAATGGCAACTTCCGCATCGTGCTTTTTTGGCGCCTATAAACACAGCCAATCACAAGCCAGAAGACTCTACAGTACACCCAGCATCACGTGGGGCCCTTGCATGTCTATAGCAGGGGTTGGCTGGCCTGATCAGGTGACCCTGGAATATACTAGTGACTGGCTGCGGCGCTCGGCTCAGATGCCGTCTGGATGTCGTTAGGGATAGAGCTGCTGCCTTTCAGGGACAGTGTTAGGGCCTGAATTTAGTTCTCAGTTAGGCAGGAATCACCCACAAAGAACCCAACAGCCCTTCTAAGGGCTAGAAGAATTTTTTTTTTTGTCTCCTGGCTTGGCTGGCTGGCACTAGTAGTGCAGCTATCGCCATATCTAACCCTGTTTTTTTTTTTATTGTTCTATCTCAGTGATACAAATCCATTGCACACAGCAGTGTGGAACCATTCTGTGTGTCACAGTTCAGCACTGACTCACTCCAATCCATACATACTGTCCAGGTGACACTTTCTGTACGTCACAGAATACAACCAAGTCATTTGCTACCAATATCATCTACAGCTTGATCCAGAAAACTCTCTGTGCGACATTTGTTTGGGTTGCAGACTAAATAGCCACCGTTAACAGGGTGTCAGTCAGTCCTACCATAGTTCATCTACAGCTTGATCCAGAAAACTCTCTGTGCGACATTTGTCTGGGTCGCAGACTAAATAGCCACCGTTAACAGGGTGTCAGTGAGTTCTACCATAGTTCCTGCACGTCACGTTCCCAAAAAAACAAAATATAAAAAAAAAAATATTTTTTCAGTTGTTTTAGTTCAGTGATACAAATCGATTTTACTCAGCTGTGTGTAACCTTTCTGTGTGTCACAGTTCAGCACACTCGCTCCCATCCGTATATACTGTCCAGGTGACACTTTCTGTACGTCACTTAATTCTACCAGACTGAACAAGTTTGTGGGTTTCAGTACACCAGGCCCGTTTAATTTTTTTTTTATATCATACACTTATATACAAACAATGTTGAACCCCAGGGCTAAGGGTCGAGGACGAGGGCGTGGGCATTCAATTACTGCAGGGGGCAGAGGCCGTGGTCCTGGGCAGGGTGAGACAGTATCTGCTGATGAGGGAGCTGTGGAACGCCGCAGAGTTACACTCCCTAGCTTCATGTCTCAACTTACAGGGACACGTGGTAGAGGACTGTTGAAACCACAACAGTGCGAACAGCTGATCTCGTGGATTGCGGACAATGCTTCAAGTAATTTGTCCACCAGTCAGTCTTCCACGCAGTCCACCCACGTTACCCAAGGGAGCACTCCTATGGCTCCTCCACCTCAACCTCCTTCCCCCCAGTCTGCCCCCTCCCAGGAAAATTTGGAATGTGATCCGGCATACTCTCAGGAACTGTTTTCTGGACCCTTCCCAGAGTCACAAACCACTTCTCAGGTTGCTGCTGACCTCGTTCCCGATGCCCAAGTTTTCCAACTGTCGCAGTCTGTGGGTGATGATGATGACAATGTTGAGTTAGTGGAAGAAGTTTGTAAAGAGGTGTCAGACGATGAGGAGACACGGTTGTCAGACAGTGGTGAAGTTGTTGTTAGGGGAGGAATTTCGAGGGGGGAGCATATTGAAGAATCGGAGGATGATGAGGTGACTGACCCAAGCTGGGTTGATATTCCGAGCGAAGACAGTGCTTCTGAGGCGGAGGCGAGTGCTGCACCAGAACAGGTTGTAAGAGGCAGTGGTGTGGCCAGAGGGAGAAGCAGGGCCAGAGCTGGTGTATCAGCAGCAACTGTTTCACGTAGTGAAGCTCCCGTGGCGAGGCCTAGATGTTCGCAAGTCTGGAGGTTCTTTAAAGAAAGTGAGGATGACCGACGGACTGTGGTGTGCAACCTGTGCCACACCAGGATCAGCAGGGGTGCCACCACTACTAGCCTAACCACCACCAGCATGCGCAGGCATATGAGTGCTAAACACCCCACTCAATGGAACCAAGACCGTTCACCACCTCCTGCGGGTCCCACCACTGCTCCTTCCCCTGTGTCACTCGCTGCCTCTGCTAGTCAACCCCCTGCGTCACTCGCTGCCTCTGCTAGTCAACCCCCTGCCCAGGACCCCGGCACAAGCGCCTCCCGCCGGAAAACCACACCTTCGCCTCCACGATCCTCCACAGCGTCCACCAACGTGTCCCAGCGCAGCATTCAGCTGTCTTTACAGCAGACGCTGGAGCGCAAGAGGAAATACAGTTCCACCCACCCACATGCCCAAGCCCTCAACGTCCACATCTCCAAATTGCTTAGCCTGGAGATGCTGCCCTATAGGCTGGTAGAGACCGAGGCCTTTCGAAATCTCATGGCGGTGGCTGCCCCTCGGTATTCCGTCCCCAGCCGCCACTATTTTTCCCGAAGTGCCGTCCCAGCCCTACACCAGCACGTGTCACAGAACATCATCCGTGCCCTGACCAACGCGGTTAGTGATAAGGTCCACCTAACCACGGACACGTGGACAAGTGCTGCCGGGCAGGGACACTATATCTCACTGACGGCACATTGGGTTAACTTGGTGGAGGCTGGGACCGAGACTGACCCTGGGGCCGCTCATGTACTGCCCACACCGAGGATTGCGGGGCCTACCTCGGTCACGGTCTCTCAGACGTACTATGCCTCCTCCTCCTCCGACCCCTCCTCCTCCTCCACCGAATTACCATCCGTGGGCACGGCGCCTTCAGTCGGTAGCTCTAGGCGCAGCAGCTGTGCCGTGGGTAAGCGCCAGCAGGCGGTGCTCAAACTGCTGAGCTTAGGTGACAAAAGGCACACCGCCCAAGAGCTGTTACAGGGCATCACGGCACAGACCGATGTGTGGCTGGCACCGCTGAACCTCAAGCCAGGCATGGTTGTGTGTGACAACGGGCGTAACCTGATGGCGGCTCTGCAACTCGGCAGACTGACACATGTGCCATGCCTGGCCCACGTGTTCAACCTAATTGTTCAACGGTTCCTCAAGACATACCCCAATCTGTCTGATTTGCTCACCAAGGTGCGCCGCATCTGTGCGCATTTCCGCAAGTCGACCACAGATGCTGCCACTCTCAGGGCAGCGCAGTGCCGCCTACAACTGCCCGCTCACCGACTGTTGTGTGACGTGCCCACGAGATGGAATTCCACATTAAACATGTTATCCAGAGTTTACCAGCAGCGCAGAGCGATTGTAGACTGCCAGATGTCATCTTCCACCAGAACTGGTAGTCAGGTCTCTCAGATTCCTCAAGTCTACAATGAGGAGTGGACGTGGATGTCTGATATCTGCCAGGTGTTGAGCAACTTTGAGGAGTCAACACAGATGGTCAGCGGCGATGCCGCCATTATCAGCCTCACCATCCCGCTGCTTTGCCTGTTGAAAAACTCACTGCTCAGCATCAAGTCGGATGCTTTGCGCTTGTCACAAGAGACGGTGGAGGAAGATACGTCGCTTGATAGCCAGAGCACCCTCCGGTCTGTTTCTCAGCGCGTATCGGAGGAGGGGAATGAGGATGAGGAGGAAGAGGAGGAGAATGTCGGCGAGACAGTAGAGGGTACCAGTGCTCAGTCCTTAACTCTTGAGCGTGTATGGGCTGAAGAGGAGGACTTGGAGGAGGAGGAGGAAATGGAGAGTCAGGCCAATGAGGAGAGGGAATTCTTGCGTGTTGGGACTCTGGCGCACATGGCAGACTTCATGTTAGGCTGCCTATCCCGTGACCCTCACGTTAGAAGAATTTTTTCCAACACCGATTACTGGGTGTTCACTCTCCTGGACCCACGGTACAAGCAGAACCTTTCCACTCTCATCCCTGCAGAGGAAAGGAGTATGAGAGTGAATAGATATCAACAGGCCCTGGTGCACAAGCTGAAACAATTCTTCCCATCTGACGCCGCTAGCGGCAGAGGGCATGGTTCTGTGGGCCAAGTAGCGGGGGAGAGGAGGCGAGCAGGCAGCTTGTCCAGCACTGGCAGGGGAACGCTCTCCAAGGCCTTTGCCACTTTTATGTCACCCCAGCAAGACACTGTCACCTGTCCCCAGTCTAGGCAGAGTAGGGGGGAGCTGTACAGAAAGATGGTGAGGGAGTACCTAGCTGACCATACCAACGTCCGTAGCGATCACTCTGCTCCATACAACTACTGGGTTTCAAAGCTGGACACGTGGCCTGAACTGGCGCTGTACGCCTTGGAGGTGCTGGCCTGCCCTGCCGCTAGCGTGCTGTCAGAGCGGGTATTCAGTGCAGCTGGTGGCGTCATCACCGATAAGCGTACACGCCTGTCAACTGACAGCGCTGACAGGCTGACGCTTATTAAAATGAACAAAGCCTGGATTTCACCGGAATTCAAATCTCCTCCGGGGGAAAGCAGCTAAAGATTTAAATAACTTATGTATCCGATTCCTCTTCTCTACTCCTCTTCTCTACTCCTCCTCCTCCTCCATATCGTCTTTGCCTAACGCTGACCCAAAAAACGCCATTTTTTAGAGGTCCAACTGGCACTCTTTTAGCACAATTTTTCAGGAGGGCCCCCTACAGGCCCTCTATTCAAACAATATTTTCAGAGGTCCACCTACAGGCCCTCTATTCAAACAATTTTTTCAGAGGTCCACCTATAGGCCCTCTGTCCAAACAATTTTAACGGAGGTCCACCTACAGGCCCTCTCTCCAAACAATTTTTCCGGAGGTCCACCTACAGGCCCTCTCTTCAAACAATTTTTCAGGAGGGCCCCCTACAGGTCCTCTATTCAAACAATTTTTTCAGAGGTCCACCTATAGGCCCTCTGTCCAAACAATTTTAACGGAGGTCCACCTACAGGCCCTCTCTCCAAACAATTTTTCCGGAGGTCCACCTACAGGCCCTCTGTCCAAACAATTTTTCCGGAGTTCCACCTACAGGCCCTCTCTCCAAACAATTTACATCTTTCTCTCTCTCCAAACTATTTTTTCCGGATAGCTGCCATATACGGTATTAAACTGAGTAGTATACATAGAACACATACCACACTTGATCAAGCTCATAATTTACGACTGTACCGGTTGATGCTAAATTTCTAAGTTGGGGTCCTGCGTTGTCATTCTAAATACATCCGGCTGTTGTCACCACCACACACGCTAGCCCAGGGGGCACTCCTCTGGCTCTTCCAGCGAAACCTCCTTGCCCCAGCCTGCCCCCCCCCCACCTACAGGCCCACTCTACAAACAATTTAGCCGAATAGGGGACGTATTAGAAGTTGTACTCATGTTTGTTTTTGTTCTTCTTTTATCTGCCTCATGACCTGTGATAGGCAGAGCATGGACACGTCCCCTTAGCTGCAGTGGGAAAGACACTCCCCTGGCCAGAGCAAGCTCTTTTTCCGTTTTCCGTGTTCGAAAAATCCATTAAATATAGGGTCCCAAGATAGGGGACGTATACGGTATTAAACTGAGAAGAATCGATACCATACGGGTTAAAGCAACAGTTTTTCCAAATCCATTCCGGCTGTTGTCACCACCACACACGCTAGCCCAGGGGGCACTCCTCTGGCTCTTCCAGCGAAACCTCCTTCCCCCCAGCCTGCCCCCCACCTACAGGCCCTCTCTACAAACAATTTACCCGGATAGGGGACGTATTAGATATTGTATTGATTCTGAATTGCCTCCTGCGATAGATGGGAATCAAACCCAGATCAACTGCTTGGGAAGTAGCTATGCTCACCACTATACCACCAGCAGGCACAGCAACTGATAAGAACAGATACTAAACTTGATTTTAGCTGCAGTGCCAGCATGAGCAGTGGTGTCACCTGCAGGCGGTGATGGACCTTCGTTGCACCTAGTTGGGTGCTTCCCTAACATGTGATGGGTATTTGCCTCGCCTTTCTTGGTCTGGGTGAGCACAATTGCCATGAGGGTAACCACCAGGCTGTTGCCTGAGAATTTGGGGTAATGGTGGGATTAGGCAGCCTCAGAGGCATCCATGCATGCTGCCCCTGCTGTTTCCTGTCCATTTCCGTGGTGTTTCCATCATTTTCTGAGGTTTCCAGGTTTTCACCCAGCCTTCCCTAGGCAGAGCCTTGGTCCCCCGCAAAAATGCTCGAGTCTCCCATTGACTTCAATGGGGTTCGTTATTCGAAACGAGCACCCGAGCATCGGGAAAAGTTTGACTCGAATAACGAGCACCCGAGCATTTTAGTGCTCGCTCATCTCTAGTGAGTATGCATTCATTTTTATTTTAGGCTATTTAAAGGGTTTGCCCGAGGTTTTATATAACTCAGACAACCCCTTTAAGTATCCCAAGGTGGCCAGCCATTGACTGGTGAACATTAGTGAACATTAGTGCACATGCGTTGGCACTTTAAGTGCTGGATGGAGTGTGTGGACCCTTTAGACAGAGATAGAGGAGGTACTAGCCGGCAAGAATCAGGTTTCAGACTATGTGGTAGGATAGAGCTACTCCAGTGATTGGCTCCTCAGGGATGTAGGGGGTGAGAGGCCGGCGAGTCCATGCTGCGGGAGCCTAGAGCGACAGAGTGGGGGTGCTCAGCTTTGTCCTGATACACAGAGAACCCAGAGATGGAAATCCAACCAATCAGATGGATTTACCATAAATGTTTCAGATGGGAATGCGCCTCGGTGGACTTTCTATTGGGCTCTGAAAACCTCCAAGCTTTTTAGACATACCAACTAGTGTTGAGTGAATCGAAGTCCACAAACTGAACTTCGATACGAATTTCAGGTAATATTCGATTCACTGCGAGGCTGAATTTCCTTGTTCTTCGTGGTAACAAATCGATTTTCCCTGAATGGCGGTAAAAACACAAAAATAAAATGTGTAAAATAAAATAAAAAAAAAAAATTAAATCATACTTACCTCCTCCATTTGATTGCGACGAGCCAGCCACCTCCATCTTGATTAAAGACCTCGCACAAAATCCCGTGCGTGGTGACGTATGATGTCACCACGCTGGTCGACATGATGATGTCATCATGGGCAGCGCTAGATTTTGCGCTAGACCTTCAATTCAGATGGCGGTGGCTGGCTTATCGCAATCAAAGGGATGCGGTAAATATTATTTCATTTTTTTTATTTTTTATTTTGCACTGTGTTATTACTGTCAGATGCCGCGATCAGTTATGAACGCGTCATCTGAGGGGTACAATGAGGGGGCGCGGCGCAATCACCGCTCTCTGTCATTGCACCCACTACTTACAAAGAAATGCGCTTCATGACAAAGCAAATTTTTTTTGTAAATTTTTGAATAATTCGCTCATCACTAATACCAGACTGTATTTGATACTACAAAATTCTGAAGACCATAAGTGTGCAATTATACAGTGCCGTTCTTGGTAGCTTGGAGATTGCAGCCATTGACCAGATTTCAGGAGATTGGATATTACAAACATAGGGCACACTGAATGCTCTATTATGTCAACTCTACCCGGGAAAAGCATAGAGCCCCTTTCACAGTAATGTAATTGGGAAGTGCTCAGGTCTTTACTTATATCCTGCCGTTCTATTAAATCCGGTATATATGTAATGTGATACTTACTATGGTATTAAATCCCAGTTTGTTTTATTTCTATATCTTTTTAGTAAACCCATAAACCTTCAGGAAATGCTTGCATCCATCTGGGAAACTTTCATAGCTTCAAAATCGTGGCAGCAATCCAAAGATAGCTAGTTACATTGGCATGTTTGGATAATTTGGCAGGAACTGATTCATGTATTTTTTTTTTCTTTTGGAAGAAACTATTTAGCTCAACTGGGGATTAATCTAGCCTCATCCGGAGCTTTTATTTGTCTTCAAAAGCCAAACAGTCTTCTACTTGGACACATTATTGCTGCTTATTCTCTATTCGAACTGTGCACACGAATGTTGCATTAAGCAGATATGCAGTGAACTTGTAGGAATGAGGGATTACATTTATGTCACATATTAGGAAATGTGCCTACAGCAGAAAGACATCCATGAGCCAAGTCACAAAGCCGCACGGCACAGAGCAATGATGAATGCGATCATAATATAAGAAGGTAGAAAAGTTTACAGGATCCTATAAATACGCGCTTTATCTGCATTACATAATGCACTTTGACCACACTTTCCTATGGGGAATTATGTAAATGTTTAGTTTAGTGCCATCGGTAAAAAGTTTTACAAATCATTTTCCATTCAACAAAGTTATTCCCTGAAGGAAAAAAAACACATTCAGGTAACAGGGTGAAGAAAAGAATCAGATCAATGGCAGGTTCAGCTCTGCAACATCTGTTTAATGTAGAATCTGGTATGTTGTCTACTATACAAAGTACAGGTCAGGGAATACAGCAACCATGGGTGACTGCCAATAATACATTAAAGGGGTTGTCTAGTGAAGACAACCTCTTTTAAAAAGAAGTTGGAGTATAAATCAGCTGATCACCGCTGGTTCAGCTTCTCTAACCTCTGGCTATTAGCTGGTATCCTACTAGATAACTGTCTGAGATAGCAGAGCACTATAGTCAGGTATCTTCACTCGTTTCAAACATGAGACCTCTGTTCACATGATAAGTGCCTGATCATTGGGGGTCCAACCACTTATGCCCCCCACTGATCAGACATGTATCACCTATGTAGTGGATGGGTGATAAATTATCATTTCTGAGGCAACCTCTTTAAAGCATACCTGTTGTTTCAGATGACTTTTCAGAATAAATCGCCATATACATTAGGCTGTTATATGACTTTTGCATTTTTCCTCTCTGCAGGCTTCATGTCTAATTGTCAGCCAATGGGTGGATACTACCTGATATGATGTCTCCTATGCTGCCCTTAGAATCAGCATCAGAACACTATATGAGCAGTGTAGATATGAATCCAGCCCTGGGGTGAGATAGCAAACTTACCAAACCCCTGATAAGCCAGCATTCTGGTGATAAACATGTGGCATTCCTGCCTACATGGCACATTAGTATTGCATATATTGCTATTCCAGATGATCTTAGGTTATTTTGATATTGCATTATCTGGTATAGTTTAAACATTTATTTAATGTGTTTATTGTATTGAAATTTCCTATGGTAAGCGTGTATGGTTCGCCTACCGATGTGGGGCTTGGTGCTTTGCTATTACAATGCATGTGTTTATAGATATTTTTATCATATCTGCTTAGAAGTGTAGTCAATTATGTATGCTTTGTTTTTTGTTATATTAATTTCATGTGGCATGCAGGCTAGTACTGGAGTATTATATATTACGGTACTACCCACCTATTGCATTCATTTTAGAAAACTTACTAAAGGCAGCAGCATCTCTATGTGTGTCTCTCTGCCTCACACATTATAGCCATTTTCTTCTCCCCGTTCCCTCTCCATAGATTTATGTATCTCTCTGAATACCCTCTCTGAAAGTATACTGGAGCCTGGACAAGACACTACAGTGATAGCAAAGCCTGCTGAATGAAATTTTGGTACAGATGCGTAAGTGTGCCACATTTACCACAACTAAGTGGTACGGCAGCAACTGCACCACCAGCAACTCGCCTAGGTGGAAGTTGAGCTTGCAAACAAGCTAATTGCTGGTCATAAATAGTTTTCTCACGGCCAAACATTTCGTTACGAATGTCTCATGGTGGTGCGCAGGACAAGGAGGAGGAGGAATTTAAGCAGGAGAAGTAGCTGATGACAATGACTAGTGTTGAGTGAGGCAGGTCTCTGTACAGCATTAAAACTAAGTTTTGAGCGAATCGACTTTGGATCTTGGATCCGAAGGTTGATTCGCTCATCCCTAATGATGACAAGGACACTGTACTACTTCGGGATACAGGCTGGTTGCCACAAAGAAGACCAGAAAAAGAGGGACAGTCTTGTTCCAAATGCTGGCCAGTTCTGTTTTCCCACAGGTTCTGGTGATGCCGCTTCATGTGCTGCAATAGAGCTCTGCTACAGCTGTGTTTTCATTCTGCAAATCTTGCACACAGCAGTGGTTTTGTGTGATGGCCTTGTGGGGAAAAAAAAAACCTCCATACGGGAGTTGCTAACAAAGAGTAGCAGCAGCCAAACTTGGCCTAGGTCTGGCACGTTTTGAACCTCTGCCCATAGTATCAATGGCATCACCAGTTTTTGAGCTGACTACAATAGAAGCAGATCTGGCCTTGCCATTTTATTGGGATTAGTGCTGAGCGATTCGAAGCCAAACGAACTTCGATCTGAATTTCAGAAACCATTTGATTTGTCGTGAAGCTGAATCTCCTCGTGCTTTGTGTTAACTAACCTATTTTTACTGTCTTTGTTCCCTGCCATTGCGCCCCCTATGTATAAAGTAATGCGATTAGTAAGTAATTTGTAAGTAATCGAATTTCGGTGCAAAATTCAGTAAAGCAGTCAAATAGAATTTTTCATAACTTCGCTCATGACTAATTGGGATGTTTTGGCCGTATGTTGTCTCTGGTCGTTATTGCTGCTGCTTCCGCTGCCACTACTCTCCTTCTTTGCTGTTACCTCCTCATCACCCGATCCACACAAAATTATCACTACCACTTTAATCAGATAACGATATGTCATCATTGGCTCCTTGGCCCCCCTGCTGATTACTCCTTCTGAATTTTTTTTCTGAGCACAGCTGACTCCATGGCTACCACTGCCCCTACTACCATTACTACCAACACTGCTATGAATCCCCCTGTCTCTGCCTGAACCTCCTCCTCATGGAAGTCCAAACGCTGATGCTTCTCACACAAATGTAACAAGTGGAACAGGAAGACTATTTTAAGTATCTAACATAGCACATAGGGTGTTGTTGCTTCTCCTTTGGAAAAAAAGAAGGCACCCCTCTAAGAAGGAACCTTTGGGGCTGCAAGGTGGAGGAGTAGGAGGAATGCACTGAACCCTGGCTCAAAGACACAGTGTCAGACTCTGACATAAAATCAACATCATCCTGCTATAACTGAGAGGGAGAGTGATCCATCCAGTCCCCAATGTCATCCTCTTTGTCTTCAAAAATAATTCCAGAAGCGAGTGAGAACTATGGCCTTCTGCTACTACTACTACTACTGGCTGGATGGCTGTTGCTGCTACTGGTGTTTGCACTACTACAGACACCCACATTCTGACTCTTAGATGACGAGACGTGGATCCTTCTTTTTCCACTCTTCCCTTTTGACCAGACATTTTATCATGAGGCCTATAGAAGAAAAGTCACAGGTTTAGTGCACAGAGTGTTATTTTGTTAATTACAGAGGTTCAAGAAAATGTCCCTCACTTTCTATGAATACACTGGACATTGAAATTGACAATTTACAATGATATATTGACGCAGTCCAGTGTATTAACTTTTTTCCGGTATAATAACCCAACCATATAATGTGCTAACTGTATCTGCTATAATAATGCAACAATATAACGCATTAACTTTTACTGATATATTAACCCCTTCCCGACCTGGCCGGGACTTTAAAGATGGCGCCCGCTCCTGCACGGAGCGGGCGTGATGGCCGCGGGTGACCTGCTTTTCCCAATAGCAGACACCCGCGGCTAATGTCCGCGACCGGCAGTAATGCCGATCGGGGACATTTAACCTCTCGGGTGCCACGGTCAAGCCTGACGTGGCACCCGAAGGCGGCAAACACCGGAAACGCACGCTTCCGGTGTTGCTCCGGCTCCCCCGTGTGGCGATCGGAGGAGCCGGAGCAACAGAAGCCCCTGTCATAGTAACAGTAAATGACAGGAGGCTGCTGCATAGACTTTCCTATGGAGCCCTTGCCTGTAATAGAGCTCCATAGAAAAGCACTAAAATCATCATAGACTCCAATGCAAGTGCATTGGTGTCTATGATATAAGCAATCAAATGATTGCTAGTTATAGTTCCCCATGGGAACTATAAAAAAAGTGTAAAAAAAAAATAAAAAAATAAAGTTTTAAAAAAATAAATAAAAAAAACGTAAAAGTTCAAATCACACCCCTTTCCCGAAAATAAAAATAAAAGTATTTAAAAAATACACATTATGGGTATCGCCGTGTGCGAAAACGCCCATATTATAAAAATATAAAAAATTATTTCCCATACGGAAAACAGCGAAACGGAAAAAAGCGTCAAAATGGCCGATTCGCCATTTTTTGTCACTTTTTTTCTACAAAAAATTAAATAAAAAGCAATAAAAAAGTCATGCACACCCCAGAATGGTATCAATAAAAAGTTCAGATTGCCCCGCAAAAAATGAGTACAGCTCCGTACACATAAATACCAAAAAGTTATAGGGGTCAAGAAATTACAAAAAAAATGTCCAACTTTATAATTTTTTTATCACTATCAAAACGCAAGAAAAACTATACATATTAGGTATCGCCAGATTTGTACTGACTAGTAGAATTAAAGTAACTGGTAAGTTTTAATGAGCATCGAACACTGTAAATAAAAAAACCAGTAAAACTGTGGCGGAATTGCATTTTTTTTGCAGTCCACCAGATTTGGAATTAATTTTTTTCCTGCTTCCCACTACACCATATGCAATATTAAATGGTGGCGTTGGAAAGTACAACTGGTCCCGCAAAAAACAAGCTCTCATACATCTACAGTATGTGAACAGAAAAATAAAACAGTTATGGCTGTATCAAGGCAGGGAGCGCAAAACGAAAACGCAAAACCGAAAGAACCTCCGGGGTAGAAAGGGTTAAATGGGTTTTCCAGGATTTTGATAGTGATGACCTATTGTGAATGGTGCTGAGGGCTTTACCAAGCACAGCCGACTAGAGAGATACGGCAGATACTGATGACCTATCCTAAAGCCTCATTCACACAATTGTGTCCGTGCTCAAATCTGTGAGAAGGTGGTCGGTGATGCATCTGTGAAGCTGTCTGTGAAGGATCCGTGTTGGGTCCGTGTGTCAGTTTTTTGCTGTCCGTGTATCATCTGTGTTTCACATTGCACAGCTGAGAAATAATTTTGAAAGCATCTCTTCCAAATGATTTGTGAAACACGAATGCAACACGGATGGCATCTGTGTTGCATCTGTGGTTTTCACGGAACCATAGACTATAATAGGTGTGATGATCCGTGAACACAGACAAAATACAACATGCATCCCGTGCTAAAAACACGGACCCACTGGACATTCTAAAACCCTGATGTCTGAATACACACATTAAAATGAATAGGGACATGTGCAGTCCGCGCAAAACACGTACAGCACACGTCCATGGAACACTTATGTGTGAATGAGGCTTAAGTCATCAGTATCAAAATCTCAGAAATTCCCTTTAACACAACAGTATGATGCGTTGAACTAGTGTATTAATGTAGTAGTACAATGCTGTGAAATGAACTTGTATATTTGTGCAGTTGTACAATGCTTTAAACTGCACAATTTTAAACAGTAGTGTTATGGGCAGTGGGTGTGGGCCCACTGTGCCAACTATCCAGTTTGACTTTGGGATAAGCCTAAGGGCGTTGTCTTGGCGGTTGCCTAGTTTTCACCCTTTAACCCTTATACATGGATCTGGATTTCACTGCAGGGAACCGACCAGGCCACTGCCTCCTCGAGTACTCCCAGTGTAATTGGCAGCTGACCCATGGGGATCAGAGACAATGGTGCAGGTACCGAGGGGTCCTACAATATACAAAGTCAGGAGACAGGCCGAGGTCTGGGTAGGCAGCATACTAGCATATACAAGAGATAAGTCAAGGCAGGCGGCAGAAGGGCAATCTGTTGCCTGAAATTCGGGATCTGTTTTTTAGGCAGTAAAAAAAGTCCTGCATGCAGTGCTTATTTATCCGTCTAAAAACGTATCTAGACGGAAGACAGAAATGGCTCAAACGGATGCCAACTAATGCAACAGGATCTGTTTTTTTACAGGATCCTGTTGTTTGTTTTTCTCTCTTCTTCTGCCAGATCAGAAGAACGGAAAATGAAATGGAAATGTGAACTCTTCCTAACTTACACATGGCACAGAGCTGAAGGACCGACCAGAATTGCCCCTTAATTGGCTCAAAGGCTGTCAGCCTCTGAGCCAATCAAGGCAAGCCCCCTCCCAGAGTAATGTGATTGTTCCATCTGCATACTCCTTGCCCTGTTTTCCGCTAATTTTGAAAGTAAAATGGTATGGACGCCGAAGTAAATCTCCAAAACTATGGATTCTTTTGGCAGCAGAATTTTTGTGAAATTTGAAATAAATCTGATCAGTTAAGAATCGATTTGCTCATATCTAAATATCTATATGCAATCAGTTATTAAAGATGTCATACCCGTTTTTTTAATAGATTTGCGAGTTTGGTGTAGACTATATATTTTGATTTATCTAACAATAAAAATAATTGTGTGGAAAATTCACTACTGAAGAGCTAAACAACTTCATAAATTAGTAGGGTAGGAAACTTCGGTTTTCATCAGAGTTTACTTTTATAAGACTTGTTGGAGCCTTTAAAAGTATCGGCAGTAGTCATGTAAATATTTGCTATTCAGACCAATAAAACCCAAAACTGCAGAATACTTCATGCAAAATTTTAAACAGTTGTCTTGAAATAATATTATTCCTGGTGGTCTAATCTTTGTGACCCTTAACAGTCTCTACAGCAATCTCTACGTTCTTACTAATGGCATGGGTCTTGCTAATGGCACAGATCACATTGGCTGGACTCTCGTAATTCCTAGCGATATATTATTCAAGTCTGTCGTGGGAAATCCTTTTAAAGGGATTGTCCAGTAAAGTGCTCAGAATGGCATGGAAAAAGATCGGCATGTCCTATTCTTAACACAATAAATGCTGGGAGATGACTGTTCAGCCAATCAGTAGAAATAGTGGTGAGTTTCCACAGCCAGTCATTGGCTTATCAGTCATCTCCTTCCATTTCTTGTGTGTATTGAGCCTGAGCCAGGAAGGGAAGACTACCGGGAACTGGTAAGCATTGGAACAACAGCAGTGGGGAATCTGTGAGGGTGACTAGGGATTCTTTTATTTATTTTCAACCATTCTCAAAACTTTGCTAAACATTTTACCCCAATGGACAACCCCTTTAAACTTTTTAAGTTTAATGGGTTGTCTCACTTCAGCCAATGGCATTTATAATTTACACAACGTTGATACAAGGCACTTACTAATGTATTGTTATTATCCATATTGCCTGCTTTGCTGGCTTGAGTTATCTTTCCATCACATTATACACAGCTCGTTTCAGAAGTTACAACCACCCTGCAATTCAGCAGCTGTGGCTGTGCTTGCAGAGTATAGGAAAAAAATCACTGTAGGTCGGCATTTTTTCCTATAGTGTGCAAGCACGACTGCCACTGCTGGATTGCATGGTGATAGAGAATATATCTCTAACCAGGTATTTATACATGAAAAGTTCTAAACAGTGGGCATGACATCACTGTAGGTTTGCTGATATCTGGCAGGGGTGTAGCTGTGGGCAGGCAACAGGTCCTGAGCATCAGTGGGAGACAAGCCACTTTGCCTTGATGATTGTACTTAAATACAGGGTTAGGGCATCAATCTGAACCTTTGCCCAAGGCACAGGCAGGCCTAGCCCCAGCTCTGATGGGAATAACTTATGTTCCCACTATCAGGGCTGACTATCACATACTAGGCTGAAGTCTATAGCGATGGTGTGGATTTCACTTGCTAGGGCTTGTTCATGCTGATATTGTAACGAGTCGTGTGTTTCTGTTGGCAGATATTACCGCAAAGAATTGGCAGCTTTATCTGGGAGCAGTTTTAGCAAGATTTTTTATGAGACACAGCAATTGATATATGATCTAGATTACCTTAGCGGAGAATTGACTCCACCAAATAAAATATCTCATTGACAATGTGTTTGTAGTGAGGGCACACAATGATTTCATAAGCTATTTAATCTGTAGTGAATATTGTTAGTAATGGGTACATGGATCCTAGAGATAAGAATTACAAAAAAGACACAGCATAAACATTGTGCGATGGTGACTAGTCAGAAATGAATGGAGAGCACCTGTTGAAGAACTGCAGAACACAAATATCTAAGAACAGATGCTCCAGTATTACCATTTTATGGGGGATACACATATTTACTAAAACAGCCAGGTTGAGAGAGCTCATAGTGCTCTAACTGCATATAAATTTATACTACAACTACTATTGAACTCAATAGTGCGTGTATAAATCTGTATGCACAGACCTCCCCCTAATGGAGACTGCAGGTAGCCATTATGGCAATGTTAGGTCCAAGTAGGAGAAATCATTTGGAGCTTGGTTGTCTCCCAAAATGGGCTTCATAGTAAGTTCACCATCGTAATTGACATATTTTATAGTTTAGATATTGCTTCTTTTCTTACATCTTTTTTTACAAATTAAATATTTTAAACAATGGGTGAATATATTAAATATTATATATTGCACCAAAGTTATTTAGAGACACAGGCCTCAAGAGTTCTCGGAACCAGAAAATAAAATCTGTTCCAGCAAACAGTGTAATATGTGCTACTTTTCTGTCATACATGTGGGCAAAAGTGGAAAGTGTGGCAGAAAGGGGAAGGGGAGCTGTAAATTTAGGCACAATAATAGTAATAAAAGTAATAATAACCTTTACTTATATAGCACCACCATAACAGAATTACAGGCTAATGTACAATTGAAAGGGTTGAGAAGTGAGGCCCTGCTCACAAGAGCTTACAATCTATGAGAAAATGGGGGACACAAAAGGTAAAACTGATTGTTTTCTAAAGTGGTCCAGCCATTTTTTGTTCTAAATAGAGTAGTGCAGATGGAGTTGCATGAGCTAATGTACTGAGTGTAGGGTTTACTGGTGGATCATGGCGGTTCTGAAGAATGAGGGTAAAAGGGGAACAGTCAGTTTAGGGAACATGATAAGCCTGCCTAATAAGATGTGCTTTTAAGGCTCATCTACAGTTAAGGAAGTTGTGAACTAACCTGGTTGTCTGGGGCATTGCATTCCAGAGAGCTGGTGGTGCTGCTTGAGAAAAGTCTTGAAGATGGAAGTGACAGGTTTGACTTATGGAGGATGTTACTCTTAGATCATTTGCAGAGCAGAGAGCAGGAGTAGAATGGTAAACAGAAATGGGGGAAGATATGTACCTATTTGCAGCACTGTGGAGAGCATTGTGGGCAAGGAGTTTGAACTGTATTCTGTGGTGGATAGGCAACCAGTAAAGTGACTGGCACAGGCTAAAGGAATCGGTGTAGCAGTTGGACAGAAAGATGAGCTTGGCTGCTGCATTTAGGACAGACTAAAAGGTGGAGAACATAGTGTGGGGAAGACCAATTAGTAATGATCCATAGTAGTCAAGATATGAATGAGTCAAAGCAACAAGAGTTTTGGCTGTTGCCACTGTGAGAAAAGGGTGAATTCTGGAGATGTTCTTGAGGTGCAGATGACATGAGTGTGCTAGGGATTGAATATGGGAAGAAAAGGAAAGATCTGAGTCAAACATAACCCCAAGACTGCGGACATGTTAGCCTGCAGTAATGATAGTACCACAGATTGAACTTATAATATCAAGTTTAGGGTGGTTAGTAGATGGGGGGAAGACAAGAAGTTCAGTTTTTGAAAGATTCTGTTTTAGACATGATGTTAGAGACAATGGACTGACAATAACTGGCATTTTGTAGTTCTGCTGGAGTGATATTGCAGGAAGAAATATATAGTTGGATGTCATCAGCATAGAGATGGTACTGAAAGGCACATCTACTGATCATCTGTCTGATACGGGCTGTGTAGAGAGAAAACAGCAGAGGACCTAGAACTAAACCCTGAAGAACCCCAACATCAATCAAGAGGATGAGGAGAGGAAATAGAGCCAGCAAATGCCACACTGAAAGAGCAGCCAGAGAGATTGGAAGAAAACCTGGATAGGTCAGTATCCTTGAGATAAATAGAGTGGAGCATGATGAGGAGGAGTTTGCAGTCTACAGTGCCAAATGCTACAGAGAGATCCAGAAGAATGAGTAAAGAGTAGTTGACATTCATTTTCGCTGTCAGAAGATTTGTTAGACACCTTTGTGAGGGCAAGTTCTGTAGGGACAGACGGAGAAAAACTGATTTTAAGAGATTGAGAAGAGAGTTTGCAGAAAGGTAACTCATTAGTTGAGAGTAGACCAGTCACCAGATGTTCCAGGAGTTTAGAGATGAAAGGTATATCAGAGACAGGTTGGCAGCTAGCACCACAGGCCGGGTCATGATTTTTTAGTAGTGGGATTATAACAGAATGTTTAAAAGAGTATGGAAAGACACCAGAAGAGAGAGAGGTTAAATATTGTTAGGTGACTACTGAAAGCCGTGTAGAGGGACTAAAGGTGGGGTGAGGGAATAGGATCACTACTGAAAGTAGTCGGTCAAGAAGAAGGTTGAGGCCAAGGGCGGCTTCTTTTGATGACCATTTTTTCAATTAAAATTTCTTCTCAATAAAAAAAAAAAAAAATTGTGAGAACTCTGTGGCATTGAGCTTTGCGTTCTGCGTTGCCTGGAAGTGTTAGACGCACATGTACTAGGAAACTTGGTGGGTCAGGGAGCCCCATACTAAATAATGTATGGAGTCCTATAAGATTTGTTTACGCCCCTGTTCCTGACCAAAGGCTGTCTCATTAAATGTGTGTGTGTTAGTTTGTCTCTGTGATATTTCCATATTTAATATTCTAAATAAGCATTTAACATTTCCATAGCAGAGTCAAGCATGAAGCATCCATAAACAGCTCTGTCATGCATGAGGGGATTTCTAATGGTTTCTATTAAGTCCTGTCATTTAATTGTCAAAGATGGTGCCTGTCAAACAATAAATGTGACAGCTCGTGGGATAAGAGGACGGCAACTTCTTCCTCAATCCACAACTAATGAAAATCCCAGGTTGTGCTGTGTTTCATTTTACAGCTTAGTTCCACTTTCAAGCACATGGTGACACACTTAAGCCTTTGCATTATCTGCTAAATAAGGATTTTACTATTAACTCTGTATACTGAGGCGTTTTCTAATTGCCAGCTTACTAGATGTCCGTTACTGCCAGCAAAAGGCAAAGCCGGGTCATACATTCCTATCTCCATCATATTAGTTTAGACTTCACTACAGATCTGTCCATTATTTGCCATGCTTCATGGCAATACACAGTATACATATGCCATTTTCATGAAATTCAACCAAAATATAACAAATAATATAAATATAAAATAAAGACACCAGACCAGAGAGTGCAGGTAAAACTCAATAATTTATTAAACTCAATTAAATTAATTCAATATTAAATTAACTCTTTAAGAACCATTTTAAAGAGGACCTTTCACGGATTTGAATTACTGTAGATAAATACCTCTTGTCCCGAGGTACCCCCCGCTGATGCTGCCACTCTGCCTAGTTTTTTTAAAATACAGCTCCTACTCCCCGCTGTGCCCGCCTGTAGTTTTCGCGCATCGGTACAGGGAGGAGGAGACGCCGGCATTTCTCAATGGGCGTCTCCTTCTCCCTGGCTGTGCCGCGATCCAATCACAGCGGAGAGCGTCACAGCCAGGGAGAAGGTGAGGTTTTTTTTTCTCCCTGGCTGTGACGCTCTCCGCTGTGATTGGATCGCGGCACAGCCAGGGAGAAGGAGACGCCCATTGAGAAATACCGGCGTCTCCTCCTCCCTGTACCGATGCTCAGTATTTACATACTGAGCGCGAAAACTACAGGCGGGCACAGCGGGGAGTAGGAGCTGTATTTTAAAAAACTAGGCAGAGTGGCAGCATCAGCGGGGGGTACCCCGGGACAAGAGGTATTTATCTACAGTAATTCAAAACCGTGAAAGGTCCTCTTTAAAACATCTTAAGAGCCTAGTCATAAACTCAGGCCCAAACCATTCAGAATACATCAGAGTCCATCCCATAGCGGGATGACTATCCAAAACTACTCAACATAACATGATCTAAAATTAAAATGGCCTAACATGTAGGGAGGGAGGGAGGGGCAGGCAAAATCCGGCTCCACAGGTAGCTGTCAGGCAAAGGCAAATTGCCCTGTGGAGCACAGATATTTATACCCAAAACCCCTACAGCCATGACCAATAAAATGAATGTCACCAGGGTCAAGGTAAATCTACCCTAAACCTTGTGACATAATAGGTCATATGAAGTGACCAATCAAAAGGCATCACTGGGCAGACATAAATTTCTGCCCAGTGATCCCTAAAAGAGCGGGAAGATTTTCCCTCCAAAACTCTGAAGCACAATTCGTCCTCTCAATCACTGGACAGAATTCTGACCTGTAACTGACCTAGAGGACAAAATGGTCATCCTGGTATTGCCATGTGCCCCCTCCTAAATGTCCGGGGCCTGTCCATTCTTCTGACACAATTGCTGCAAGGCCATTTTTTCATTCTTTTAAAGAGGACCTTTCATGCATTTTTTTTACAGTAGCTAAATACCTAAATACAGTAGCTAAATAGCTGATGCTGCCACCCGTGACAGTTCTTCAAAATAGTGCTCTTGCGCCCCGCTGCGGCCCCCTGTATTTTTCCCGCTCAGTATGTTAATCCTGAGCATCGGTACAGGGAGGAGGAGACGCCCGGGTTTCTCAATGGGCGTCTCCTTCTCCCTGGCTGTGCCGCGATCCAATCACATTGGAAAGCGTCACAGCCAAGGAGTTTCTTAAAAATTGCAAACACAAACATTTCCACATTTTATTAATGATGCCACGTTCCCCCAGGTGCATCAAGGAACATTTATTATAACCTCTCAAAAATGTGACCATGGTCATCACAAAATTATGCACTACATCCTTAGGGCTCCTGCACACGAACGTATTTTCTTTCCAGTCCTAGCAGCACTACTCTCGCTGCTCCCTGGCCTCCTGAACAAAGTCACTGACAGTGAAAAACACAAATACACAAATAAGGGGGTCGTTTATCAACCGGCTGTAAAGTAGAATTGGCGTAGTTGCCCATAGCAACCAATCAGATTCCACCTTTCATTTTGGACAGCTCCTTTGGAAAATGAAAGGAGGAATCTGATTGGTTGCTATGGGCAACTAAACCAGTTCTATACCAGTTTGATAAATGACCCCCTAAATGTCTGGGTGGTCTGCATATAACACTTCAAGGATGTTCCTGAATATCCTTGCAGAGGCAGAAGGTGCATGCTAATCGTGCAGTTGCAGGAGCAGGTTGCCAACTGTGGCAGCTAGGCTTCCCATATAGAAACCAAGATTCAGATTTGTACCACCCCTGCCTTGTCAAGCTGTTTATACATAGCGCTCAATGACTGCTGTATTTACAGACAAGGAAGCAGCAATGCTTCTTGCTCCAGTCCTAGGGATCATGTGATCAAGGGGGGACCGGTATCTGCACAAGGTCTTAGTAGACCCAGATCAGCTCTTCATTGAGGCTCAGCGGCCTAATTACAACCTCTGCGGCCTGTGTGTCCCCTGTAACTCGGGCTAATACAAGGATCAGCATCCTCACGCACTCCAGCTGTTCTGAAACTACAACTCACAGAATACTTCTTTCACTTCTATGTGTAAGTTACTAGAACAGCTGAGTAAGTATGCATGCTGGGAGTTGTAGTTCCACAGCTGCTGGTATGTCAAAGGTTGCTGATCCCTGGGCTAATATCTAAAGGGTAAATCAGCAATTTAAAAAAAATATATAACGTTAAATGCCCCCTAATTGCTTAGGGGGGAGAGCGAACAAAGTATAAAATACAAAAAAAAACTGAAAACCCCTGCTCCTGGCAACCATAACCCTTACATTCCCTATATCCAGGCTCGGATTCACCTGTACCCCTCTGGGCCCTTGAGCAAGGTGAGCCCCTAGTCTCCCACACCTTGCACAAGTGGCACATACCACTGTAGACTTACTGCACTACATATAGATAGGCAGTGTACAGCACCTCAACCCATGTTCATATAAAAACTGGGTAGATTATTAAACAAATCACCCAGTTTATTATTATAAACACAATGAGGTGGCTGGCTTAAAGGTACAGAGGCAGGCCAGCCAGTATCCTCATTTCCTGGGGACCTGTTTTCTCAAAGTTGCTGCAGGGACCCAATAATCAATCATCTGGTAGCAGGTAATATTTTAATGTATCCGTACGGTGGGCCCTAAAAATGCATTTTACTGGTGGGCCCTAGACAGTGCCGACAGTGCCTATATGAAAATGAGTGCTATGGAAAGGGGACATAATTTAAAAAAAAAAAGTATTTTAATTCCACTTTCTGCTAGTAAAAATAAATAATGTGAAAAACTGACTATTTTTGCGCTTTTTTAACATTCTCTTGGGTATAGAAAATAAAAACCAAAAAAATAAAATAAAATACTATAAAATACTAAAATAAAAATGACATAAAAATAAAGCCTCAAGTGTCACCCACTATTTACATAATCAAACAGAAAACAAATTAGGGTTTTCAAAGATAAATGTACTAAAAAATGGTGAATATGTCTGGTCAAGAAGCGGGAGGAGGGGCTGGGGGGTTTAAGGCTAGGGCTATATGATGACATGTAACAATAAGTCGCGTGACATATTTTGCACAACTACACAACGACAGTTGTCGCGCGACATTGATGTAGCAGTAATGTCGCACGACAATTTTTATAATGTAAGTCTATGGTGTCTCACTGCGACATGCTGCGACTGCGACGCGACAGTCGCAGAAAAATCCATCTTGGATGGAGTTTTTGCGACTGTCGCAGTATGTCGCATGTCGCAGTGCGACACCATAGAGTTACATTATGAAAATTGTCGCGCAACATCACTGCGACAAAATGTCGCGCGACAAATGTCGTCGTGTAGCCCTAGCCTAAATGGCCTAGTCTTAAACTGATTGAAAACTATTTCATCTAATCATAGCTAGATCTAATGTAGAGTATGAGCCCCAGCAGGGACAGGTAGCAGTGTAAGTGGCAACAGTCTCATGCAGCGCTGCGGTATATGTTAGCCCTATATAAATGAATAAAATCAATCTTTGTGTCTATGGTGGCCTTCAATTCATCATGATCAATGCAGAGTAATTATCGATGTGTGCATTAGCCACACTCTGGAGACATCCGTCTGATGATAAAGGACAATGTAATGCATCGTATACAGGGGAGAACATTCATTCTGCTTGCACTATGCACTCAGGGGACGTCAATATATTACTGTATATCAGAGAAGGAAAATCAATTTGATGCCTACGTTGGTCATAAAACATCAAGTGCCGTACCTTGAACATACATGTGAAGCAGGCAAGTCAAGATTTCCTCTAAATACGGAACTTATCCCCGCGCTCTGTCATTACATTTTAATGAACGATTCTTTCAAGAAAAGGATTGCTGATGCAGAGTCTCTCTCTAGGCTGGGAAGCCGCCTGTTGGCCTTTGGCATTTTGTCACTTATTTGATGATCCTGTATTTAAGTGGCAGCCACCACAGTAAATCACCACCTCTCTGACTGCTCTGATTATATGCTAGACGCAGAGAACAAAGTTCATATTCCCACACACAAGAGCTTATTAATATTACACCAAAACCAGGAGTAATGTGATTAAGAAATGTCTTCAGCAGTCAAGCAATCTTCCTATCTGCATTGAGATTTTATTTCATAACTAGAATGATTCATGGGCGCATGAATGAGGGGTTCCTACCAGCAGGAACCCCCATCTAAACAGTTTACAAAGAAACAAACCCCTAGGGGCAGCTCACTGCATACTGGTTTATTATTGAGTTCAAAGGGTGCTGTATAAATCCGTCTGCAGGGAGCTCCCTCTAGTGGCAGCTTTAGACATCATTTTATCAATTAAAAGGAATCTGTCACCATGATCTTGGACTATTATCTACAGTAATACATGAGTAGTAGTGCAGATTTGGCGTCCAGATCACAATTTATTTTTTTTCCTGTTGCCCTAGTTCCCCTGCTGTCAGTGTTTCAAGGTGTCCAAGGCGCACAAGAGTCTTCTGCATTATGTTAGCATAGAGCAGTCCAGACTGTGTATTTCAGTGCAAGTTTGAGTGATGACAGTGGGGGAACAGGGGGCAGTAGGAAAATAAAAAATAATCTGTACTTCTTACCTGCACCAGTTCTCAGGAAGGTCCTACCCCAAGTAATTAGGTTAATTCACAACATATACAGTTTTTGGTGCTCCCACATCTTTTTAGGTTAGCCTATCACAACTCCTGATCAAACCCTTCTCCATTCACCGCCCTCTCCCCCTTTAGAATTACTCCTCTGAACCTGATCCATCAGTATTCACCACACGCAGGGGTGTAGCTAAAGGCTCATGGGCTCTGGTGCAAGACTGTAGCTTGGGCCCCTCTTCCCTCAGTGCTTTGTGGCCAGGGGCAGGGAAGAACATAGTCCTCATTCTGCCTGAGGCAAAAATTGAAACGGCACCTCCCCCCATGCCAAATTCTTGATCTAACCCCTTCCCTCCAGCCAGAAGTGTAACTTGACCCGCATGCACTTTCTATAATACTGGCAGGGGCGGATTGGCCATAGACCTCACAGGGAAATTTCCCTGGGGGCCGATGCCCAGGGGGCCATCTGGGCCCTCCTAATTGCCAGCAAGTGGAAGTTTTTGGGCATGTATTTTGTGCTGCTGGCAGTATTTTTTGATGAATTGTGGTATTTGGCTCTGTTGGGGTGGCCTAATGTTCCACAATATGGTATTGCTGGCCCTGCCTTCCATCAATTTGGATCCAACTACAAAACGGGGCCACTTTTAGTATTTTTTCCAGGGCCACTTTAAGTTCCCAATCCGCCCCTGAATACTGGTGTCTTCTTATGGGGCACAAGGGTCTTTGGGCCCCCTCAGGCTCCTGGGCCCTCTGCACCCCCTATAGCTATAGCCCTGACCACACCCCATGCACTCAGAGGCACTACAGATATCAGCTGGTGACGGCTCATGCAGCCTTATATCTACTCCCCTGTTATCTTAAGATGGCCAGACCAAGCAAGCACTTCTACTTTTTGTCTCACCCACATCTCCTCATAGATTGTAAGCTCTTGTGAGCAGGGCCCTGATTCCTTTTGTTTTAATTGTTGACCTATTTACTGCTATGTTATTTATGACTGTTTGTACTTGAACCTCCTTATTGTAAAGCGCTGCGGAATATGTTGGCGCTATATAAAGATCATTATTATTATTACTACAGATAATGGTCCAGAATCATTGTGACAGATTCCCTTTAAGGGGTTTTCCAGGATTTTCAGTTGATATTCTGTCCTCAGGATAGGCATCAAAACAACATTATGATATATGATGCAGTTCAGGTAGAACATTAGAAAAGCGAATATAGAAGCAGGGATGGGACTTCATAGTTGGAAAACCTTAGAAATGATCATCTTATTTACATGCTAGAAGTTATTTGGAAATATTAGAACAAATGTATGTTAACCCCTTCAACCCCGGGCCTGTTTTCACCTTCCTGCCCAGGCCATTTTTTGCTAATCTGACATGTGTCACTTTATGTGGTAATAACTTTGGAACGCTTTTACTTATCCAGGCCATTCTGAGATTGTTTTCTCGTCACATATTGTGCTTCACGACAGTTGCAAAATATTTCATTTTTATTTTTTTAAAAAATAACAAATTTAGCAAAAATTTGGAAAAAGTTGCAAATTTCCAAATTTCAATTTCTTTACTTTCAAAATACATAGTAATACCTACAAAAATAGTTATTATTTTAGATTCCCCATATGTCTACTTTATGTTGGCATCATTTTATAAATGTCATTTTACTTTTTTAGGACGTGAGAAAGCTTAGAAGCCATTTTTCAAATTTTCAACAAAATTTCCAAAACCATTTTTTAAGCACCAATTCAGATATAAAGTGATTTTGAGGGGCTTACGTAATGGAAACCACCCATAAATGACCCCATTTTAGAAACTACACCCCTCAAATTATTCAAAACTGATGTTACAAACTTTGTTAACCCTTTAGGTGTTCTACAAGAATTAAATGAAAATGAAGGCAAAATTTCAAAATTTCATTTCTATGCAGATTTTTCATGTTAATCAATTTTTTCTTGCAACACAGCAAGGGTTAACAGCAAACTAAACCTCAATATACATTGCTCTGATTCTGCAGTTTACAGAAATACCCCATATGTGGTGGTAAACATCTCTATGGGTATATGGCAGTGGTCAGAAGAGGAGCGCCATACGGATTTTGGAGACAGATTTTGCAAGAATGGTTTTTAGGCACCATTTTGTAATTGAGAGACCCTGACGTACCCCTAGAGTGGAAACCCTCAAAAAGTGACCCCATTTTGGAAACTACACTCTTCAAAGAATATATTAAGAGGGGTACTGACCACTTTGACCCCCTAAGCATTTTACGGAATTTGGAAACACTTGGCTGTGAAAATGAAAAGTTTCATTTCTTCCAATAAAATGTTGCTTTAGCCCCAAATTTTTCATTTTCACAAGGGGTAACATGAGAAAAGCACCCAATACTTTGTTACCCATTTTCTCCTGAATACGGCAACACCCCATATGTGGTGGTAAACTGATGTGGGCAGGGTCGGACTGGAGTACCTAGGGCCCACCAGAGGAAATAATTCTTGGGGCCCACCATAAAGAAATATCTGTGTTTATTATCCCTGTACTGTGACATCACTGTGTTTATTATCTCTGTACTGTGACATCACTGTGTTTATTATTCCTGTACGGTGACATCACTGTGTTTATTATGCCTGTACTGTGACATCACTGTGTTTATTATCCCTGTACAGTGACATCGCTGTGTTTATTATCTCTGTACTGTGACATCGCTGTGTGTATTATCTCTGTACGGTGACATCACTGTGTTTATTATCCCTGTACTGTGACATCACTGTGTGTATTATCCCTGTACTGTGACATCGCTGTGTTTGTTATCCCTGTACAGTGACATCACTGTGTTTGTTATCTCTGTACTGTGACATCACTGTGTTTATTATCCCTGTACTGTGACATCACTGTGTTTATTATGCCTGTACTGTGACATCACTGTGTTTATTATCCCTGTACAGTGACATCGCTGTGTGTATTATCCCAGTGCAGGAAGAGGTAAGTGGTCTGTGTTTGTGTGTTTGTTTTCTATTTTTCAGGGTCGTGAATGCAGAGGACTACGTCGGATTCGGTGGACTACGTCGGACCAGCTTTTTTTTTTTTTTTTTTAATAAAATGGTCAAACGGGTCTGGGGGAGTGTTTATTTCAATAAAATGTTTTATACTTGTGTGTGTGTATTTTTTTTTTTTACAATACTACAGTTTTAGTAATCATGGCTATCTACAGACGGCCCTGATTACTAATACTGGGCTTAGTGCTTGCCGGTATGGCAGGCCAGCACTAACCCCAACATCTATTACCTCGGCACCCACCGCCACCAGGGGTGCCGGGAAGAGCCGGGTACCCGCAGGACCGGACCTTCTAAATTGAGGGTCTGGCTCTGGGGCAGCTGCAGGCTGGTACCATTAGGCTGGGAAGGGCCAATAACCGTGTCCCTTCCCACCCTGGTAGTGCCAGGCTGCCGCTACTGGTTGTATCTGGCTGGCGAAGGAAAAAAGGGGAGGACCCCATGCCATTTTTTTACAAAAATAATTAAATAATTTAAAAAAAAAAAGGTGTGGGGTCCCCCCCTTTTTTCCTTCGCCAGCCAGATACAACCAGCAGCGGCAGCCTGGCACTACCAGGGTGGGAAGGGACACCCTTTTTTTACAGCATTCACCCGGGGGGCCATCTCATGTAATATTTTTATAGAGCAGGTTATTATGGACGCGGCGATACCCAATATGTCTACCATTTTTATTTTTGTTAAGTTTTACACATTAGATGCATTTTGAAAAGAATTAAATCTTGTTTTTGTGCTGCCATTTTCAGAGAGCCATATTTTTTTTATTTTTTTGGGCAATTGTCTTAGGTAGGGTATCAATTTCTGCGGGATGAGATGACGGTTTGATTGGTACCATTTTGGGATAAATACGCCTTTTTGATCGCCTGCTATTACACTTTTTGTGAAAGTAGGTGACCAATAAATGGCTGCTTTGTCATAGTTTTTTTTCTTAATTTTTACAGTGTTCACCTGAGGGGAAATACAATGTGATATTTTTATAGAACAGGTTGTTACGGATCTGGAGATACCCAATATGTCTAACATTTTTATTTTTGTTAAGTTTTACACATTAGCTACATTTTTGAACAGAATTAAATATTGTTTTTGTGCTGCCATTCTCAGAGAGCCATATTTTTTTTTATTTTTTGGGCGATTGTCTTAGGTAGGTTCTCATTTTTTGCGGGACAAGATGACGGTTTTATTGGTACCATTTTGGGTTAAATGCGCCTTTTTGATCGCCTGCTATTACACTTTTTGTGAGGCAAGAGGGAAAAAAATGGCTGTTTTGGCATAGTTTTTAAAAAAAACTTTTTACAACATTTACCTGGGGGGCCATCTCATGTAATATTTTTATAGAGCAGGTTATTACGGATGCGGCGATACCGAGCGGACGTCACTGCTTGGCTCGCCCTGGAGATGCTAAATACTGATTTCCAACATTTTACTCAGGATCTCTGTCTCCAGTGTATACCGTCCTCAGATATGACACCATAAAACTGGTGATAGACTCCCTATACAGAGGACCTGTCTCCACTCCTGGCTTCTGCTTTAGTGAATACTTAAATTCCCCATGTAATAATAATTCAATGAAAACATATTCTCATATAAATCCATGTTGTCATTTCTCCATTATTCTTACTGAAAGTTTGAAAGGAATTGTCACCACTCTGCAATAAAGGTCCAACTGGGTGTTACAAGTTGGAGGTGTGTCCCTGCACCCGTCAGTACTGTCAGTGGTGCAGGGACAGACTTTTGTCTTGACTTTATACCAACTATTGTTTGGCTTCTAGGGCCATGCCCCCTTCCCGCTATGCCACTCATTTTTTCCACTAAGGCACTCCCCCTTTGGCAGACTAGATGCAATGGATTTTTTTAAAACTAGGTGTGCACCTTCTCCTACCAGACTAGAATATAAATCATTAAAGGGTGTATGCCATAATTAATGTAAAAAATGAATTCAGACATATACACGTGACAGTCTCTTTCTAACAGCCCTGCACCTCACATGGATCCAGAGATCTCACCATTCATTGCTTCAATTGCTCTGCTAGATTTATATCATGTGTGTCTTTTCTGCTGCAGCTCCCTACCTATCACAGCTCAGGAGGCAGTTGAAGGATGAACTGAGCATCTGCTTCTACCTCCGTGAGGTGGACAAGCAAATGAACAAACAGCAGGTGGCGCTATAGAGATACATTTTATTGTAAATTTTGAATTACATGCAATTACAAAAATATTCAGATCCAGGTGCTGGTTTGAAAACAGAATATTTGATGTGGGACAAGCCCTTGAAAGCATATGAAAAGTTTCCATCACTGCCGGAGGATGAAGTTGATGCTTTATACTACAGCAAGAGACAGCAATAAAAAACCATTGGACCTTGAAATAAATAGTTTTTTTTTTTCTTTCTTTATAGTTGGCAGCACAAACCATTGACTAGCAGGAGTTACGCCTATACTTTCACCCAATGCGTCGCCACATATCTTCTCAGGAGGTCAGAGAATGAAGCCACAAAAAATCCTAATTGACAAAGTGACAATATGGAAGGAACATTATATACCAGGAGCCGCGTCAGTGTCAGTTATTCTTATCAGCGCGATGCTGTGAAAGGAAGTGCGCTCGTGTTTTTTTTCTGCTTTGTGGTAACATATTTGTCACAGGCTTTTAGAGAATATTTAAGTGTTTACCACTATGTGCCGCACTGGAAGTCTGAGACGATGACTGCTTTTTCTGTATGTTTCTTATTTTAGGATTTTGTAGACAAAGTAGTCTTACAATTAGGTTACAATTAGTGATGAGCAAATTGAGCTTGCGATGCTTCATCTGAAGTCGCTTCGTTCAAAACTTCGGAATAATACTGCACAGAGATCTTTCTCCGTATAGTATTAGAATGTATGGGCTCCGATGAGCCGAAGTCAGTTATTCACGAAGTTGCGTGTGACTTCGGTAATTGGTAAACTTGAAAACCAAAATCGGCTTCTGTTCCGAGGTACCAGTGGGAACCGAAACCGAGTTTGGTTTCAATTTTTAAAATCAACTACTAAAGTTATTCAAGGAAGTCACGCGCAATTTCACAAATAACTGACTTCAGCTCTTTGGAGCCCATACATTCTAATACTGTACGGAGACTAATCTCTGTACAGTATTAGGGTCCTTTCACACATCTGTATTTTTTAATCCGCATCATTCATTCATTTCAATGGCCCCGCAAAAAATGCGGGCAGCACTCAGTATGCTATCCGCATCCGTTGTTCCATTCCGTTATGCGAATTATGTGGAAAAAAAAATAGAGCTTGTCCTATTATTGTCCGCAAAATGCGATCCGTGGTCCCATTGTCAATGGGTCCTCAAAAATGCAGATAACATGCGGAATGCATCAATATGTCATCCGCATGTTATCCGCAATTGCGGATCCGTTTCTAGGAAATAGAAAGAAATTTTATTTTAGTAGCCTAGCAACATATATTCCTCCTTCCTTTTTTTTCTGTGGAAAAACGGAATGGATGAAGATGTACAATTGGTAAAAACTGAAGGTTTTTGCGGAAACTCAGATCCTCATAAAACAGAACGAAAATCTGGAAAACAAAAATACTGACCTGGGAATGGACTCTTATTCTGAAGTTTAGAACGAAGTGACTTCGAATGAAGCATCTGAAGCTCACTTTACTTAACACTAGTTACAATGCAAATAACAATGTATAGACGCAGAAAAGACATAAGACAAAATGTGATCCACTTAGTAGAATATCCATTAGATTGAGAACGTAGCTCGATGTAGTAGCCAATTATATGAGGGGGGGTGTTACAGCAAAGAATTGCGATTGAAATAGTAAAAGGGGGAGAAGATATAAAAGGGGGTCATTAATATAGGAATTCAGGAACGACTGCAGTTAGCGCCAGTACTCCATTCCTTAGCACACTCACACTAATCCAGAAGCTGAGATATGAGTAAGGCTGCTTTCACACAGTCAGTGTTTAGTCAGAGATTGGTCAGTGATTTTCATTAGTCATGTGAGACAAAAGCTGGCGCAGGTAAAAATCACAGAACAGGAGCTGATCTTTCCATTGTACCTTATATTTGTGTTGGCTCCGCTTCTGGTTTTGGGTCACAGTCACTATGGAAGTCACGGATCAAATGCTGACTGCATAAAAGCGGCCTAACTGATGGAATCCTCTCGTTCTACAACGGTTAGATAAACATAATGTAAAAATTTTTTTTCAAGTTTATATATAATGCCTAAAGCTCAGATTAAAGGGGTTGTCGTACTTCAGCAAGTGGCATTCATCATATAGAGAAAGTTCATACAAGCCACTTACTAATGTATTGTTATTGTCCATATTGTTTCCTTTGCTGCTGGATTCATTTTTCCATCACATTATACACTGCTCGTATCCAGGGTTTATGGCCACCCTGCAACCCATCAGTGGTGGTCGTGCTTGCACACTATAGGAAAAAGCTTCAACTTTTCTGGTGGCTGGGACCATGGGAGCTCACCTAGACTAGTGCTTTTTCCTATATTGTACAATATCAGACCACCCTGCAATCCACTGATGGATTGCAGGGTGGTCTGTAACCATGGAAACGAGCAGTGTATCATGTGATGGAAAAATGAATCCAGCCAGAAAAGGAGGCAATATGGACAATGACAACACATTAGTAAGTGTCTGGTATTAGCTTTTTTCTACATGGAAAATGGCACTTACTGAAGAGAGACAACCCCTTTAATTCATAATATCCACTAAAACATATGGCCAAGGACAAACCAAAAGGGGTTCTCTTGGTTTTTAACATTGATGGTGCTGTCTATTCTATCTATCTATCTATCTATCTATCTATCTATCTATCTATCCATCTATCTAGCCATCCATTTATCTATCCATCCAAAATATCTATCTATCTATCTATCTATCTATCTATCATCTATTACTTCTCTCTATTATCGATCTAATATCTATTACAGCTATCTATCTATCTATCTATCTATCTATCTATCTATCTATCTATCTATCGTCTATTTGTTATTTATCAGTAAATCACTAAATACACGTGAACTTGGTGTCTCTGTACACTCTGTACACAATCACATTCATGTTCACAATGATACAGTATGGTATAAAGTGATGATGTCGGTAAATAAATGTGGCACATCTGCTACTACTGGGTGTAGACAGGAAAACATTTTACTTCACAGCAGTGACCACTAGGGGGAGACATATGATTCTTCATAGTGTCACAGCTGAAACTTTTATCAAACATTTGACATTTTACCAGAAGTGAAAGCCATATGAAGCCAAGAATCCACATCACGCACACCCAAATGTTATTCAACTATTTAATTTATTACAATTGAACTACTTTCTACTCATTTCAATGTGGGATATGGAAGAACAGGAAACCATGAAAGCAGTAAATAAGTAGTAACATAAACAAGACACAAATGCACAACAAAACATGGAAAATATGTTCTTGTCTCCCAGTGTTTTCTGGAATACAGTTACATAATGGTTTCTGAAGCTGTTAAATAATAATAATCATGACAGGAGGTGTGTATTGTGAGCCTCCAGGATGCAGACTCCATGCACCTTCACCGATTAGCCGCTTCAGAGCAGTTCCTGGGCCGGAACTACACAGCGCCATCCATTGTGTAGTGGACAGAGCTGGTAACTGCAGTGCTGATCCCATCCACTTCAACTCTGTGACACAATGTAGGCTGTTCCTATAACGAGGACCAGCGGAGATCTGGCCGTAACCCGGCAAACATTCTGAGAATCTGCTGGATGAAAACCGTTGTGTGCAGCGCAAGTGAATGGGGCCGGACAGAATTCCCGCAGTGCCCAGCAGTGATGGATCCGAAAAACTGAGATGTGAAACAGGTCAAAAAGGTGCCAAAAAATTTTCAGTGGAGTAAAAAAATGTGGGATAAAATAATGCAGCATGCTACGCTATTTTATCTGATAAAATCATGGGTAACATGACAGAAACCCAACAGTCTGGCGCCCTTCTGTGTTTTTATTGTTGTTCTGCTCCACTAATAAACTATGAACGCCGACATGAATGTGGCCTCTGTGGTAGTTTCACAAATTGTTTTTTTTTTTAAATGTTTGGGGTGCGGGGGTGGGATGTTTTCAGTTGATGATTTTTTTTAGCATTTTTAATGATTATTTTATTGCATTTTTTGCATAGAGGGAAACCAGGAAAATTAAATGGTGTTAGAAAAGAAGTGCTGTTACAAAATGCCACAAGACATAACTACTGAAACGTGTTGCTTTTCTGTTCATAAATAAAGTATAAGGGGGTCATTTATTAAGACCAGCTTTTCAGATGCCGGTCTTAATAATCCCATTAATGCCGGCCTCTACGTTACTTTGGTGCATCCAGCACCATATTTACACTGACCTACCTTATGTAAAAACACTGCATTTTCATGCAGCTGCCACTAGCAAATTAAAATTGGTGAAATTTACACCAGCAAGGGAGATGGTGCAGATTTCAGTTATAATGTACAGCAGTAGAATATAACAAATGTGAGGGCTGTGCCTGGGCCCTCCCATCCAATCCTTGCTCCACTCCACCCACTCTTTGGAAAAATGGCAAGTGGGGCTGAAAACCCCCAAAAGAATTTTGCACAATTGGGGCCTCCATTTTTTTCTGGGGATGATAAATGTCCCACTATTTCCATAGACAGTGCTAATAGAAGTCAGTGATAGCTACCCATGGGATGGATCTAGTAAAAAAAACAACCCAAAAACTTGCAAATGATATGCATATGTTTTTCTTCTTTTATTTGGGAGGATATTGAATCTGTGACTATTCAGGACTATAATCAGAAGTAACACATGAGTAGTGCTGCATATAAGCCGTCTAGAACTAGAATGCATTTCATAAAAACAACCACTAAAAAACGTCTCCCTTGAATTGTATAGGGGCTGTCGGTATGTGAAAATGGAAGAAATTGGACAATGTTTTTCATTGTCGGGTGAATGTACCCTAACCGCAGCTCAGCCTCCATTCTGGTAAACCCCTTTAAGGGACCACTGCGCAATGTTGCCAGACAGCAATATTGTATCCTGTCCTGGCCCAAAGATAAAGCATTACATTTCCCAAATTTATAGTCCAATACATTAAACTCACAATACCCTTGGTGAGTTGCTATACCCTTTAATTTGTGTTGAGCAAAGCATTGAGAGCGGAATTTGGTCCAAAATTACGAAAACTATGATTCTAAACAAATCTGAATTTTCTCATGCTTCTTGATAACGAATCAGGTTTTCCTAAAATGGCGGCTTCACATGCTAGGGTGGGCTCGCATTGGCGTTACGGAATTCCGTTATAGATTCCGTTATAACAGAGTTATAACGGAATTTTAGGAAGAAATGCAAAACGGAAGCCTTTAAGAGGCCTTCAGTTTTGCTCCATCCTAATACATGTCTATGGGGACACATAACTGTTCTGTTTGGTTTCATTATACATGGCGGAAAAGATTAGTCCTGTCGACAAATTAATCCAGAACAAATTGGATTTCTTAGCGAACTTTGGCAAAGTTGCTGAATCTAATTTTTCAAGACTTCGCTCATTTCTACCTATGATACTACAGAGGGGTCCACCCCCGCTTGCGTCACGTCATCACTAGTTTGGCATGCTGGCCGTCTGGATAGGCTGCGGCTACATCTGTATCATATGTTTAATGTAATTAATAATTCATTCAATAAAAGCCCTGGTTGTCCTGGTAACAAGCTTTCTTCAAGGGCGGTTTATGTAATACGGAGCACTTCACTAGACAGTATCCGTTAATGGTGATGATAGTGCTTGATAACACAGAGGAAATAACAGCAGGAAGCGCTGTCTGGCATTTGTATGAGAAGACGAACTGTAGCTCCACAATTCACCGATATATCTACTTATCACAATGGCCGTTGCTCTACATTTGGCAGAATGTAAACAATATTTTCTTTCGCGTTCGCAGCATGGCTCTGACGAAAGCTCCAGAAGCCACACGGCACCTGTTGAGCTTTTAAGACAGCAAGTTATTTTAAGCCAGTAAACCGTCTGATTCTTCACTTCCTTTCTAATCGTCTTGGGGTTTTTTTTCTTTTCTTTTCTAGAGAAAACACCTGCAGAAAAACAATTTTCAACCACTGACAAACCAGTGGCTTCACCAAGTGATTTAAATGACATCTAGGAGGATCCTGGGTTATGAGGGAAGTTACTGAAGCATCAGTGGTGTATGGTAATAAATCAGGCAACGAAAGCATTTCTCTTAAAGGGGTTGTCTCATGACAAGTTATCCCTTAGGGCTCATAAACACGACCGTATGTATTTTGCAGACAACAAAAACGGATCCGCAAAAAATACGTCCGTGTGTATTCCGTATTTTGTGGAACAGAACAGCTGGCCCCTAATAGAACAGTCGTATCCTTGTCCGTAATGCGGACAATAATAGGACATGTTCAATTTTTTTTTTTACAGAACGGACATACGGATGTACGGAAACGAAATGCACACTTTTTTTTGCAGACCCATTGAAATGAATGGTTCCGCATGCAGTCTGCAAATAAAACGGTAAGGACACTGAAAGAAAATACGTTTGTGTGCATGTGCCCTTATCCAAAATATAAAGATAAGTGTCTGATTAGTGGGGACCGACATGAGAATCGCGGCTCCTTCTCCCCACTTGATTGGAGCGGCAGACACGCATGGATGCTTGACACTTCATTTAACTCTATGGGAATGCCAGAGGTAGCTGAGTACAAGTACATGGCACTGCAAGTTCCGGCAGTGCCATGAAGTTGAATGGAGTGTCAGATATGCCTGGGTGTCTGCTTCTCCATTTAAATGAGGGACACAAAGCCCTGTTCTAGTGATCAGCAGGAGCCCCAGCGGTTGGATCCCTGCTAATCAGACACTTATCCCCTATCCTGTGAATAGGACATAGGTTGTTGTCATGGGTCAACCCCTTTAACGTGAATCTAAGCTATTCAAGATTTTATTGAAACCTATTCTAAACTGCATGTAATGAATTTTTGTAATATACTTTTTTTATTTTACAAAATAGCACTTTAGTTCTGCTGACATGTCAGAGGTGTAGGAGTGTACAGATTCCACTGTGGGGCCACAGTGAGTGATGTATAGACAGGAGCACACATTGCTGCTCCTACCTGTGCCAGCTCCACACTGCTAAAGCATGCCCTGTATGTGCTATGTCAGGGTTTAGCAGAGTGGGCACAGGCAGGAGGAGCGATGTGGTATGCAAGGCTTTTAGTACAGTGGTTGGGCATAGGCAGGAGCTCTGCATAACATATCACTCCTCCTGCCTATGCCTGCTCCACTAAAGCCTGACGTAGCACCAGGCTATAGTAGACCAGAGCTGGCACAGGCCGGAGCAGCAATATGTGCTTCTGCCTGTACATCACTCTCTGAGGCCTCATAGTGGAATCCATACACTCATACACTGCTGACAATGTACAGATTGTAAAGTGCTACAGACACCTGAATTTAAGGGGCCTATTTTGTAAGGAAAACAGAAAAACATAATGAAAGTATATTGCAAAAATTCATTATATGCCATTTAGAATATGTTTTCATAAAAATGTTTCTAAGTTTAGGTACACTTTAATAATCAGTCAAATGGCAGATGTGCAAGAAGTTATTGTATTGTTCTGTTGTAGTTCTAGCTTTAATATAATAATACTATTAATGATAAAGAGGAAGAAGAATGAGAAGAGGAATGAGAAGAAGGTCACCAAGGTTGCATTCTCAGGGGCTTCCTTGTGATTAGCAGATTGTTCTTGTTGGTAAAGAGAGTAAATCTAAAAGCATCTTATTAGCTATACACTTCCCTAATATAACATTGAACCCTGCCTTCTGTTACAAACCTAAGCATACCTTATATATATCTCACAGGGATAAGCAACCTTCGGCACTCCAGCTGTTGTGAAACTACAATTCCCAGCATGCTCCATTCATTTCTATGGGAGTTTTCAGAAGAGTAGAGCAATTATGCATGCTGGGAGTTGTAGTTTCACAACAGCTGGAGTGCCATATATCATGTAACTTGTGAAAACCTACTTGTGATTTTGAGATCAATTCAATAAATTTCTCTAATAAAACTTACAGGAGTTTTCTGATAAAAATGATTTGTAACAAGTTCCTGCAGCATGGCCCCTGAAACAGATTTATACCTACCTGCTCCATGCCTCTGTGCTCTCAACGTTCTGGTCTTGGCACTGTTATATCCAGCTGGCTATAGACAAGGTCATATGTACTGCTCCAGCCAGTGACCGGCCACAAGCAGCATGTCACTGCTGCAGCCATTCAGTGCATATGACCTTGTCCATAGCCAGCCAGATGTAAACAGTGCCAAGACTGGAAGATGGCGAAAGCGGAGGCGCACCGAAGCACTGTAGACCAGGAAAGTATGAATCTTCTGTTTCAGGGGTATATACCAGGGAGGGCTAACCTCCGGCACTCCAGCTGGTGAACCTACAACTCCCAGCATGCTCCATTCATTTATATGGAGTTGTGAGAACAGCCAAGCAAGTGTGCATCTTGGGAGTCATAGTTTTTCCACAGCTGGAGTGTCGGAGGTTAGCCATCACAGGTATATACAGTCATATATACCAGTGTATACGACTGTATACTGTCCCCCAGCGGGAGCCCCTTAGCCAGGGGTGAGATTCAAATTTTTAACAACAGGTTCCCTTCTCTAGGGGCGGATTGGCCATAGACCTTACAGGGAAATTTCCCGGTGGGCTGATGCCCATTGGGCCACCTGGGCCCTCCTCACGGTCGGCCAGTGGAAGTTTTTGGGGATGTATTATGTGCTGCTGGCAGTATTTTGTGATGGACTGTGGTATTTGGCTCTGTTAGGGTGGTATAATGTGCCACAATATGGTATTCCTGGCCCTGCCTTCCATCAATTTGGACTCCAGACTACAAAACAAGGCCACTTTTAGTATTTTTTCCAGGGCCACTTTAAGTTCCCAGTCCGCCCCTGCCCTTCTCAACGGCGAACACGCAGCATCATGACACATAGTTACATATACATGCACCATATATATGCAACACACGTAAGTACACCATATACATGGTACACACACAAAAATACACCATATTTACACTACACACACATACCAACCAACTTTTAAAAAGCCTAAGCACCGGATCTGTAATTTTTAACAACCAGATCTGGAGAACCTGAGGGAACTAGCTGAATGCCATGCCTGCCCCTAGCCACCCTAGTTTTGGTGAAGTAAACATTCTTACCTGTCATACTGTGCGCCCATGGGCTGCAAGATGGCATTGACCACTTCCCGTGGCTGTTCCTGGGCACTTTCTGTTCTGGTGCATGTGCAGATATAGGGGATCCTGCTGGGGTATTGGCACATGGGGCTGGGGGCCTCCATCAGGACATCTTGGGAACAGTATACAGTCATATATGCTTGTATAGACAAATTGCATTGGAAATTGGCCAAGCTCTTTAAATTGTGCTATAGGTTAACAGTGGATAGTCTATTACTCCATTAGATACTTCATCTGCTTTTATTTTCAGTAAATAAAATCCATCATAAAGACATTGATGTTATTATCACAATTGTTTACAGCTAATAAAGTCAGTCAAAGTATAAAATAAACTAAAAGATGTCCCCGAGGTTTGGAAGAGTTTGAGATTGCCTTAGGGCTACCTGAAAAATTCAGAATTATATAAGTAAACACAGAATTATTACTTTCTATACCTGAATTTTTGCTTTTTAATTCAGGATTTTGACAGGTGTCGCTGCAATTCATATTTTCTAATTAAACTTTTAGCTGCCTCAAGGGTATTTTTCTACCGATTTCAACAAAATAAAAATATGAGCGCTTACAGAGTGATCTGCAAGTGTTTTTATTGTAAAGAGATAAAGGCAATTTCTAAAATGTGAAAAAACCATCACAAAAACTTCTCCATTCTAGGAGTGTAGTCAGCAGGTCATGCTCCACATTGTACTTGGTTTGTACACTCTACTTTGTACCATATACAGATCAGATGATGAGGCAGACCTACTGATAAAAAATAATTTGTCAAAAACAGATCTGACCATAGTCGGTGAAAACCTAATGTTTATCTGAAATAAATCCTGAAATTGTCTTATCTCCTGACATGTCTCTTAGTAACAACTTGCATTCCCCTTATAATAGCAATTCTGGAGCATCTGTTCTTATGACTCTATATTGTCCCGTTCCTTTATTATTCCTTCTAGTTATGAATGAATTGCCAACAGTTTACAATGAAGATCCAGATGGGTGTTACCAGTCGGAGGTGTATCCAGGGGCGTAGCTAAAGGCTCATGGGCCCTGGTGCAAGAGTTCAGCTTGGGCCCCCTCCCTCAGTGCTTTGTGGCCAGGGGCAGGGAAGCACATATCCTTCATGCTGCAGGAGGCAAAAATTGAAAAACGGCACCGCCTCCCATGCCAAATTCTTGACCTAACCAGCCAGAGGTGTAACTTGAAGATTCAAGAGGTAACAGAGCCCTCCCACTTTCTATTACAGCAATGCCTTCTTATGTGGCACAAGGGTCTTTGTGCCCCCTCAGGCTCCTGGGCCCGGTAGCGACTGCTACCTCTGCACCCCCTATATCTACGCCCCTGGGTGTATCCCTGCACAGTCTGACACTAACCAATCAGTGCTGCTAGTGTGCAGGGACACACCCTCAACTGGTAACACTCCACTGGACCTTTATTGCAGACTGCTGACAATTCATTCATAAACTTCTAGTAGGAATACTAGAGGAATGGCACAACATAGAGTCATAAGAATAGATGCTCCAGAATTGTGATTACACTGGGAATGCAAGTAGTTACTAAAACTGACATGTCAGGAAAGGTTACAAATTCTCTTTAATGCCATGGACACAATGTTCTTACGGTAGCACTGAACACAGTCTCTCAGCAAACACATGAGTGGAAACAATTATAACTAAAAGGGGTTTAAATAGGATGATCCAATCAGTTTCAGACTAGGTAGAAATATGCTCATTTGACAAGGGGGGGTGATAACACCAGGTTGAGAATATACAGTATTTTGACATTTTCAGGAGAAAAAGGCGGGTTCTCATATGCGTTATGGAATTCCGTTATAGGTAGTATTATAACAGAGTTGTAACAGAATATAATGAGATTTTAATGAGGATGAGCGATGTTTCATAAGTCAAAGTCAATTCGCATAAAACTTTGTTTCAATACTGTAAGGAGCGAGCGCTCTGTACAGTATTAGAATGTATTGGCTCCGATGAGCTGAAGTTATTACTTTGCAAAGTCTCGCAAGACTTCACGTAATAACTTCATAAATTGATTTCTACAGAAAAAAAAAAAGTTTCCCGAACTCGGGTTCAGTTCCAAGTGGTACCTTGGAACCGAACCTGAGTTCGGGAAATAGTTTTTTACAGTATAAATCAGTAAGTAATAACTTCGGTACAATGGAGCCAATACATTCTAATACCGTACGGAGCGCTTGCTCTGTACAGTATTGAAACAATGTTTTCTACGGATCGACTTCCGATATTTCATCCAAAGTCGAGTCGCTCATCCCTAATTATTGTCAGAGATTATCTCTTCTTTCCTTGTACAATGACCTCTGCACAGGTCACAGAGCATGCCTAGAAGATTCTCCCATAGAAGTCAATGAGATCCCTTCGGATGACGTAAAAAAATAGTCCCTGTCGACTATTATAACGGAACCTATAACGGAATACCATAACTGTGAACCCGCCCTGACAAAGGAATAACACAATGCAAAGTGTTAAGAAAAAAATGCTCCAGAATTGTTACTTGTCTTCAGGGAGAATTGACAGATCCTCCATAAAGTTAAGCTTGATCCTCATGCATGTCTCTTCAGAGAAAGTAGCTGGTGGCAGAAATGAGCGCTAGTTTCAGCAAATATAACATCCTCCTAATATAACATAGGGGCCCCTTTTTGCTCCATCAGTGGGGCCTAATGTCCTGTAAAGTAAATAAAATGCATAAACTGATCTGCCGGCACATGCCCTTTTATATAGTGCTTGAAAAGTATTTTTTTCCTCTCCAGTTTTCTGCAATGAATGCTTCCCGAACCACTTAACTTACAGACTCTGTTCAAACTACGTTTCAGAGAGGTGGGGTCAATAGGATTTGGGATGTTTTTAAATAAATTTATATTTCAAAATAAAAAAAACCCATAGAAACGAATGGCAGAATTCTGAGATTATTGCAGCACAAATCCCTTAATGTACACACTCCATTCAAACTGTGTTTCGAAGCTATCAGTAATGAGAGGTGCGCTATGGGTTTTTTTATTCAATCGGATTCATCATTTTTAATAAATTTACAATTAAAAATCCCACATAGAAATGAATGGCAAAAAGTTTGGAGAATCAAATTTTGACTGCAGGGATGATATCCCAAGTACAGTCTAACAACCACCCAGTCTCACAGACACAGCACATGCCAGTTTAGTGTTAGAATAAGATGATGACTGGTTGTCTCACGTCTTACACCCCCAGCTATTAGTTGTAATCTGCTGAGGAACCTAACAGCAAATGTTTAGGTGCCCAGTTCTACTACAGGGCAGTTCCCATTAAAACCAATGGCCCATACATGTAATATACACAAAAATAATGCACCCAGACAAAGATGTCAGATTGCTGCAGAACTCAGGTATATATGTAAATGAGACATAATGCATAACGCATCGAGTCTTGCCACAAGAAGGTGTAACAGCACTTTCCCCACTGCTCTATAAAAACACTCTCAGAGGCTACTTTTGGGTAGTGTACCTCTGTGTGAGAGCATTGACTGCTAGATACTGTGAGAGATAGGTTTTCATATATATTGTGTAAAGCCTGTACTACTTGTCTTTGACCACTAGATGGCAGCTAATTAGCTATGTGAGTCACGTGAACACTCTCTTTGTTTTAAGGTTTTAAGAAGGGGAAGGTTGGAATGTTAATTTGCCTCTTTCAAATTAACCAATGAACTTTGTGTTGAAGTTGCTGAACTACACCCTTGTGTCAAAGAACCAATCACTCTGCTTAAGTAACACCCCTTTTTGTCTATGTCATACCTACTATTTAAGTGACTGTCTCTTTAATAAACTGGCTCTTGCTTGGGGGATGTGAAGTATTTTCCATGAAACCATCTTGTGTGTTTTGGTATCATTGTGAAAGCAGTATGGCGCGCATACTAATTCTTCCAATCGATTTGGCACCACACAAAGAAGAAGAGTATCGCGAGAATTGCGATGACATTTAATGGCGCCCAAGCACGTGGGGCAGATCAGCTTGAATATCATCAATTCAACCGTTAAAGAAGGACTTGAGCAAAACCATCAGACGAGGTCATACGCTGCAGCAAGGTAAGAAAGTTTTATTTCTTACATACAGCTCCTCTGAGTTTTTGCACAAGCGTATTCTCAGTGTTGGATTAGGTGGTATTCAGTGGGTTCAAATTACAGCTGATCTGTCCTTTGGAACGAAAGAACCCTATGAATTCCTTCTTTGTGTGGCTATCCCTTTCATTTCTGATGTACTGGGCAGAAGAGCGGAAGCTTTAGTCAGCTGGTGGTTGTATCCTGTGACGTAGAGTTGGAACCCAGCCAACGCCCTGACGAGGGTGTTGGAGGTTTGTCATGAGTTGTGACCAGGGGTCCTCATGATAGGAATATGGGATTAACACCATTTGCATTAATATCTGGCGTAAATGGAAGTTATTAAGACTCCGTGTCCCCATAGAAGTAGGATTAATACTAATTTCATATTTAAGAAGAAATTAGAAGTTATTAAGACTGTGTGTCCCTACGAAGAGTTAGAGAGATCGTATCCCCTTATCGGAAGAGCCTAGATTATGTAGTTTTGAGGTTCCCTCAACTGGATGAATTTTTATTTTTATTTTCGCTTATTTTATTTTGTGTATCCCTGGTTGAGAAGAGTCTAGGTTAGTTAGTTTTGCGGTTTCCCGATTTGGAAGAATATTAATAAGATATTAATATTAAGTAAGAAATGGGTAATTCAAATGTCACTGGATATAAAGAGGAGATTTTAACAGCGGCTCAGTTAATGTTAGAAAGAGAGGAAAAAGTTTCAGTAAGGAAATTGAAGACGTGTTCATTAGGGATGCCATCAGGAGGTAGAAATAAATGAAGGATTGTGGAAAGTGAATTGAAGGAAAAGAGAAGTTGGTTGGAAGGAGAAATATAGGCTGGTGCACGTTGAAATATGGTTTATGGAAGTGACTGATAGAAAGTGAAGTAGGTTGAGAAAAATGGACAATATTTCTATTTCAAGATGGAGGATTTTGAATCCTGAGAGAACAAAGAAAGAAAAAAAAAAAACATGCGGCACCCATCCCCCTACATCTTCCTCAGTTTCAGTTACAACCCCCTTTGTGTCTTCTGTACCTTGTAGTTCTATAAGAACATCCTGTGTCTTCAACCCCCCTCCTTTGGAATGTGCAGCTCATAGTGTCTTCTGCTCCTTCCTCACATCCCCCTCTAGTGCTCATGGAGATAACCCCCCCAGGAATTCAATCCCTTCCATATGGGAGGGGGAGGGTGGGGGCTGATAATGCATCTGCAGACACAAAAATTTAGTAACACATGTACTATCTGTAAACTGTCTGCTAATAACTTATCTAAATTGAATATCCCACTAGTTAAAAATTTGGAAAATTTGATTACAGTGATTGCACCTATGATGCCAATTAAAAGTGTCCTTGGTCCCTAGTGAAATGTTTGTTGTGATCAGTAGAATTCCCAATCAGAGGACTTACCTATGCTGTTCTGTAGGGAGTTAGCTAAAATATGGAAAGCTTTCTCATGATGTTGATGAGATTTGGAAGGTTTAGTCCAAGGTAAAGCTGGTGGATTCTCTCTCAAGTTATAGCTTCAACAGTGGGATCTCACTTAGTCTGAGAGGAAGCATCTAGGTGATCAATCAGTCACATTGTCTGATATGCATCAGGACAGAGCAGAGAGTGTGAAGAAAGTTTCCAATAGACTCCAGCAAAGATGAGTAGATTTGAGTTTTGAATAGACCTCAGACATGCATGAGAAAAGAAAATCTTAACTGCTGCCTTTGTGGATGGTCTTGAGAGGATCATCTGGGAAAGCTGGGTACTGGCTAGGCCTAAGTGAAGATCATTATGCCCCTCCATGTTGTTGCAAGTTCCATAAAGGAGGGTGCAAAAAGTTGAATTGAACAAAAGGCCTAAAGCGGGTGTGGCTTCTCATCAGTACTCCCCACAAAAAGGGGGAAGGAAGATTTTGTAGTTACCTGCCCATTTCCTCGCCCATGGGAGGAGATGAATGTTCAGCCCCTCAAATGCAACGCCCATAAGAAATAGGATATCCTGAGTCAAATGCTGTGTCCTATTATCTATACAATCCTTAGCGACTGCCCCCATTGCCTCACAGCAAAAATGTTTCATAAACTCTTGTGGCTAAGGGTAGTATTACATGTGTAGGAGTAGATGGTAATGTAGTTCCTATTCCGTCATCAAGGTGTAAACTTTGAATCTGACTACTCTGCTTCTTCTGGAGGGAGGGAGTAGTAGTATGAGTCCTTCCTGATTTTTTAAAAATTCACATGATTGTTTCCAATTAATAATCAAATATTGAGTTTCTTGCAGATGGATCAGTTTGGACAGGATAGGCTGTTCCTACCTAAATGTTGTCAAGTCAGAACCACTCCCTCCAGCAATGTCAGTGCAGGAGGCAGAGCTGAAGGCGCTCGCTGAGGTTTGTAAGATGGCTGAGGGTAAGACTGCTAACATTCAGGTATGCTTTCAGTATCACTCATTATTATGGTCTAATCTGGTGGAGCAGAGATTTTGTTTGATCCATGGGTAAGCCCATCAATAATGAATGCTGAGTGTATGAAAGATGTTTGATGCCCTGATGCTACCTGAGGAGGTAAAGGCTAAACTATTACCTGAAGCCTATAGTAAGTGGAAGTCTGTGTGATACAGGATGGTTTTGGGCCAGTAGACTTCCAAAAGGTTTGAGTCTTTTTAGATACCGGCTACAGAGGCTGAAGAGAAAAACATCAAAGGAAAAATGTAGAAGTGATGACTAAGAATGGACTCTGAAGGGTTGGTAAGAAATTCTTCCTTCAGAGGGCACTCTACCTAAAGAGGATGGATTTAGAACATGGGCAAATCAAGAGAGAGAGAAGGTGTGACTGGGTTTTGTGATGGATGGCTCCTGGGTTTAACAATTCTGCCGCTAGGTGAGTGCTGTAATAATGATGAGAGAACTATGGGAGTTCCAGGGAGGCATATGCTCAGGTCATCGCACCCATTTCAGAGACTGCGGATTGACTACATTCAGTTAACAAAGGTAGAACAATGTGAATATGTCCCTGTCTGAATTGTTCTCTTTCCAGGATATTTGGAGACCTGGCCTGTAGCAAAGGCTATAGCAAAAGATACTGACTGATGAAAGAATATCTACTCCTGGGGCTCTTCTTCATCTAACTGGAAGATAGGTCTGAGTCCTTAGGAAGTACTCTTTGAGAATGTCCCTAGGTTAGATCTCTATTTCCCCAATAGCTCCAGAAGCAGCATAGTAGTGTTTCAAAGTATGTTATCTGTCTCACAAACAGACTGTCTAACATGTATGTCCAAGTTTTAGTTTGTTTTCCAGATCCAGACTGCATAAGAGACAACTCAATCTTTACAACCAGGAGATTGGGTAGTGGTGAAAGGAGAGGTGTATGGAAAGTCCTAGAGTCACTGTTTGAGGATCTACATCAAGTCCTGTAAACCACCGAGACGGCTGTTCAATTGGAATGGATCCACGCGTAACATAGCAACCAAGTGCCAGGACTACAGGGGCCATAATGCTTTTATATGTCTTATTGTTTGGTTTATATGGTACAAGAGGGAAAAAACTTAGAGCAAATTCCAATGGTATTTTATCAAGATGAGTCAGGAACTGCCAAGACTGACTTTTGCAGTGTAGTGGACAGATGACAGATAGGACACTTGGCTTTGGGTCAGATAAGAACATCTGTGTGACAGGAACTGACCCAGTCTATGGTAATTGTGCAGTGTTTAGAGATGATCATACCAACTGTGGACATTGGAGATAAGTAGGATGGAACACTAGTCCAAAGTATTGGGAATATAAACCAGTGGAAGCTGTAGAGTCAGTAAGGATGAAAATTTGTTGCAGAAGATGACTATCCTGAAGGGAACATCACCAAACGATTTAAAACATAATGAATGTAATCCTTTGTTCCAGTCCATTAGGAATCCAACATGATTTGGGGAATATAAGTGGAAAAGATCCCCTAGGCAAATTTAGAATATTGGTAAGGGAGGAAAAAAACCTCTAAGTCCAATTGCATCTGTGGCTCCTACATCCTTACCTATAATTGACGTTAAATATTTGGCCAATTTAGAGAAATGAAGACAAACTGGCCTTAGAGACAGGATTTTATACAGGAAAGCTCATTGGTGTTTTCCCTCCAGGATATGATTCTTACATAATCCATCTAAATGAGACAGATAGTGACTCTGATAGATGGTTTATCAGCCAAGACAATCAACATGCAAATATCTGGTGGTTGTGTGGAGATCTGAAACTCCGACCAAGGATGCAAATAGAATGGAATGGCCAATCTACCCTGATCAAGTACTGATGCCATTTGTTCTATTTTCACCTTCTGAGTGCAATAAAGTCAGTAAGCAAACCAATGTCATCTGGTCATGATTAAGATGGTTTCGTCATACATCCTTTGACTCTCAAGTATACATTGTTGCCATAGGAATCCCTAGAAGAGTTTCTGACGAATTTTAAAGCTAGAAGTCAGGTAGCTGTAGGAGTTGAGTCATTCATTCCAATGATTAGGAATAAATAAAATGTAGATTGGATTAACATCTCTATTATCATCAACAGAGATTTGTGAATTACACCGGTGACGCTGTGAAGGGAATAGAGGAACAACTGAGCTCTTCTTCGGTGATGACTCTGCAGAACCAACTGGTCCTCGACAGCAGAAAAAGGAAGGGTCTACAAGATCTTTTGAAGTTCCAGATGTACCTACATTCCGAATAACACCTGATGGAAGTATCATCAAGGATCTGAAGGGACTGACGACTTTATCGAATGAACTGGCCAAAAATGAAAATTGTTTTTTTTTAAATGTTTAATATGTCTATGCCCACACCATGCATATGTACTGTGACTCTGTCAAAGATAAGAATGATTACAACTCTATGAAGAATGCAATTCCATCCTGAAGTAAATAAAAACCTTGTTGATGGTTGCGGAGTAAATAGGACAAGGTGAAGGCAAACCCAAAAGGGAGTTGGGGGGACCTGGTGAAGCAATAAGGAAAGTCCAGCTCTTCGCTGTTTAGGGCGTTGGGAGAGTACCCCACTTTGCCTGTTCACCTTGTGTCTATTTCCCGCAAAAAGGAGGGATTTGTGAGAGATAGGTTTTCATATATATTGTGTAAAGCCTGTACTACTTGTCTTTGACCACTAGATGGCAGCTAATTAGCTATGTGAGTCACGTGAACACTCTCTTTGTTTTAAGGTTTTTAAGAAGGGGGAAGGGGGAAGGTTGGAATGTTAATTTGCCTCTTTCAAATTAACCAATGAACTTTGTGTTGAAGTTGCTGAACTACACCCTTGTGTCAAAGAACCAATCACTCTGCTTAAGTAACACCCCTTTTTGTCTATGTCATACCTACTATTTAAGTGACTGTCTCTTTAATAAACTGGCTCTTGCTTGGGGGATGTGAAGTATTTTCCATGAAACCATCTTGTGTGTTTTGGTATCATTGTGAAAGCAGTATGGTGCGCATACTAATTCTTCCAATCGATTTGGCACCACACAAAGAAGAAGAGTATCGCGAGAATTGCGATGACAATACGCCTCTACGACACACTCGAAGACACGTTGCCCAATTGACAGACTTTAAGAGGGGTGCATCATTGGACTGGAAAAAGCAAGATAGTCATTTAGAATAATTGCTTGCCATCTAGGCCCTTCTGACCTAGCTGTTACAATGTGTTGGGAGCAGTGGTTGCGTGAGGGCATGCATGAATAGGCTCCGAACGGGCCAGACAGATCACCAGTAGATCATTTGATCCGCCGACAAGCATTAGCAGCTTCCACAGTTTTGTTGTCCACCATCCACAACTAGGAGGCACCTTTATTCTACATCCCTGTCTCTGCCCTGACCATTTCCAAGTGCTTAACAGAAGGAAAGTTGGTGTCATTGTGCCCATTACGTGTCTGCCACCACAGCCAGCCACCATTGCCTTAGTTTGCGGTGGCGTAGTGAACGAGAAACTACTATGGATTGAAACATATCGTCTTTAGCAACAAATCCAGGTTCTGTGTGAGACCCGACAATGGTCATGTTTGAGTATTGAGGCCTTGTGGTGAGTGCTTCAATCCTGTCTTTGCTGTGGAGTGACACACTGCTGTGTATCGGACTTCATGCCCCTATCTGCAATTACCTATACCATAGTAGGGTGAGCGTTAGGTCCTTTGCCACTTGAGATACCTTGATGGGGTGCTCAGGCTCCAGAATGTTCTTGATATAAGAATATATTGGCGAAAGTCTCATTTTAACATCAGTGTGAGGGTTAGCCATATATTGTCAATTGCATTAACCATTGTTGTGCACCATTTTCTGTGAATTTTTGTTATATAGTTTGTCACATCCGCACACTTGGTTATCCTGTGTAGGATGTTGTTGTGGTACATTTGGTCCGCTGCAGGCATCCTCCATTTTATGCATTTTTGCTGGGGATTACGTTCAGCAACGGACCACATGTGCAGGATGCTCCCCCGGTCATAAATGCGCAACAGCATTTCGGGTTTTTGAGCATTTTCTGCCATTTGAGACCACTTTTTTTCTGTGACTGTGTTTGGACATTTATACCTGGAGGTGTGGCAACTCCAGGTTGAATGTGCCTTGATTTGACTAATAGGCAACATTTAGGTGCACCTTTGCAGCCTGGGCCACATGGCATCAGGGTTAAGAGGGACTCACAGCCTCTACCCCCTTCCCATCGTATGTGTGATTTCACGCTGGAGGTAACTGGGAACTGTATCTCATCTTGTACCCAGGCTAGAGGCGGCCCAACAGTCTCCTTTCAATTGTAGACTTTCCCCAATATAAACTTCTCCTTTTGCTCATCATTACACTCACACACCACGTTTCATTCGATTCCAACATCTCCTTGGGGTTAAGTTTTTGTCAACGTATTTATGCACTGCTCCCCATTTTTCATGCCCCCAATTGACTCATAATTCCTTAATAGGGTATTTGGGTTTTAGAATAGTACAGTGCTAAATTTAGTTATTAAAACTGGCTTCCGATACAATCAGTAATGGCCATTTGTTTTCCAGGAAGGATATGAAAGTGAGCAAATCATAAAGCTCAGCTCTAAACAGCACATTGTCCTGCTGGCAGGAACACATAAAGATAGATTATCTGCATGTTCATCCAGTACGGCAGACTGTAGTTGATTGTCATTTGATTATTTGTTTTGGCAAATTTGTGAAAGGAAATAACGTAGAGTATTGAACGTACCGAGAAGCCTCTGAGCTTCACTGCAGTTAAGCCATCCGAGAGCTGCGGTAATGGGATCAGCTGTCGTACTGTTCCTTGCTCGTGGCCAGGGCTTGTCCCATTGCTTGTGCATGTCACAGTCACAACATGTTGTCCATGTACCTACATCAATATATTGTATACAATGGACTGTTATTACATTGTTTAGGAATTGATTTATCTGTTCAGAATGTTTAACAGAAAAACAAAAAGTATGTAACACACCAGCGCAAATAAATTCTTGATATATAAAGGAATGGCAAAAAATCTCAGGCAGACAGTGAATGGACTGCAGACCCCAATTAAGGGCTAATGCACACAAACGTATTTTCTTTCCATGTCCGTTCCGTATGCGGAACCATTCAGTTACTCCTTGTGCATTCTGTTTCCATATTTCTGTTCCGCAGAAAAATAGAACACGTCATATTATTGAACACCAATAGAAGTATATGTGGTTCAATAATAAATAACAAGCTAATGATACATCCATCATGATTATAGTATATCATTTTTATTGAACATATATTGCAGAGGTGACTGGCATACACAAATAAATTAGAAAGGTTAAAAACACCAACACAGTGGTGGTGACCACACAGTAGGATAAATGCAATAAAGTGCAAGTATTTTTAGGGAGGTACTATAAAGTGCAGATTCAAGAGTACATAAATAAGTGTTATACACGCAGCCTAATGCTATGGCTATAAATAGTACAGATCAAATAACATGTAAAAAATAAGCAATGCTGTATAATACAAAGTATATAGGCAGATATCTACATAGTACCAACCAAATAATTGTGTCCAGCCTCAGGTCAGACCACCAGCACACCCCGTCGCAGGGGCGGACATACCGCGGTGCAGCCGGTTCGGCTGCACCGGGGCCCGGGACCGGAGGGGGGCCCTTTCTTCCCGGCGGCAGGTAGAGATGAGCGCTTCCATTTTGGAAGCGCTCATCTCTATATTCATCTGTATCGCCGTCCTTAGGACGGCGATACAGATGGATAATGCGGGGCAAGGGAGGGAGAGGCGTGTCCCTTCCCCGTTCCTCTGATAGGCTGCAGGCACTAGGCCTGTAGCCTATCAGAGGCCGGCACAGGCGGCGCGATGACGTCATCGCGCCGCCTGAGCCGTACAGCGCGGGACACAGGCCGGAAGAGGCCTGCATCGCGTCGCTGACAGAGGCAAGGAGGTAAGTATAACTGTTAATTTTTTTTTTATTTAAGTTGGCACTCAGTGGGGGCACTATGGGGGAGGAGCACTATGGAGGAGAGGCACTATGGGGGCCACTTTGGAGGGGGAGCACAATGGAGAAGGAACACTATGGGGGCCACTATGGAGGAGGAGCACTATGGGGGGCCACTATGGAGGAGGAGCACTCTGGGGGGCCACTATGGAGGAGGAGCACTATGGGGGGCCACTATGGAGAAGGAAAACTATGGGGGCTACTATGGAGGAGGAGCACTATGGGGGGCCACTATGGAGGAGGAGCACTATGGGGGGCCACTATGGAGAAGGAACACTATGGGGGCTACTATGGAGGAGGAGCACTATGGGGGCCACTATGGAGGGGGAGCACTATGGGGGGCCACTATGGAGGGGGAGCACTATGGGGGGCCACTATGGAGAAGGAACACTATGGGGGCTACTATGGAGGAGGAGCACTATGGGGGGCCACTATGGAGGAGGAGCACTATGGAGGAGGAGCACTATGGAGGGGGAGCACTATGGGGGGCCACTATGGAGGGGGAGCACTATGGAGGGGGAGCACTATGGGGGGCCACTATGGAGGGGGAGCACTATGGGGGGCCACTATGGAGAAGGAACACTATGGGGGCTACTATGGAGGAGGAGCACTAGGGGGGGCCACTATGGAGGGGAGCACTAGGGGGGGCCACTATGGAGGGGGAGCACTATGGGGGAGGAGCACTATGGGGGGCCACTATGGAGGAGGAGCACTATGGGGGGCCACTATGGAGGAGGAGCATTATGGGGGGCTACTATGGAGGAGGAGCACTATGGGGGGCCACTATGGAGGAGGAGCACTATGGGGGGCCACTATGGAGGGGGAGCATTATGGGGGGCACTCTGGAGGAGGAGGACGACTATGGGGGGCCCTATATATATACTGGCACTATGGAGGGCGAGGATCACTATGGGGGCCCTATCTTATATTCTGGCAGACATGGGGGCACTATGGAGAAGGGGGGGAGAGGAGCACTATTGGGGTCATTGTATAGGGGCACTAAGAGGGTTTTTTGGGTACATAGTAGGGGGCATTGGCACATTATGAGGGCACTATGGGGACATTGGCTGGCCGGGGGCACTAATTATTTCTATTGTTGGGACTATTACTATCAGCTTAGCACAGTTATTTTTGGGGAACATTTTGGTTATAATTTAGTGTCAGGGACACTTTCCTGGGTGCAGTTATTTTAATTACTGAAGGCGGTAGTATTTGAGGGGGACTGTTTCTGCAGTATAGTTTTGGGGAGCACAGCGGGCACAGTATTGGGGAGTGGCAGGATGAGGAGTTCAAGAAGGTGGAAGAATGATAGAAAAGTAGGAATCTAAGATGTCTATTTGTCAAACTCCACAGAGAGAAGAGATGGCTGGAAGAAATCATCATGGCAGTCTGGTCTGAAAGGAAAAGATGAGGAAAGAGAACATCTACATCTAAGAAGACGTCACTGGATGTAGGAGGTATGTGGACCTGTATTAGGCTACTTTCACATCTGAGTTGGTGATTCTGGCAGGCTGGTCCAGCAGAGAACAGCCTTCTGGAATTCACCGGCTCTGGCACTGCTGGATGCAGACAGAATGCCCGCCGGCCCCATTAACTATAATGGGGTCAGGCAGAGATCCGGCCACAATCTGGCAAAAATGCAGAGAATCAGCAGAACACAAACCTCTGCATTTCTTGCATTCTCTGCCAAATCAGGTGGCCGGAGCGTAGTGCTGCAGGTGTGAAAGTAGCCTTACCCTGTATGTTTTGTATTGCTGTATGTAATGTTAGGACACCATAGGTTAGGTTGAGAATTTGGTTTGGGAACGGCGGGGGGGGGGGGGCCCAAACACATTCCTTGCACAAGGGCCCTCTGCTGTCTGTGTCCGCCCCTGCCCCGTCGCGTGTTTTTCCGTCAACTTTCCCAAGGGGTAGTGGTTGGTGGGGCCAGCTGTTCCGTCATGCTTATTTTTTGCGGATCCATTTTTTGAGGACCGCAAAATACATATGGTCGTGTGCATGAGCCCTAAGAGTGCTGGAGCGAGCCAGGCAGTGGTGCCCCAATAAAAGGAACTTGTCACCACAAAAACGCAGTGGGATCTGCAGGCAGCACGTTATAGAGCAGGAGGCGTTGAGGACCCGAGTGGTGTGCAACAAGTGAAAGGAATCTGTCATCAATGACATTCCTATCAAGCTGTTTGCATAGACACATAAAATGTTTCTATTTTTGTTGATCGAAGGCTCTGTTCTTGATTTAAGATACTTTTTCTTAATATACAAAATAGGCATTTGGTGCAACAAGGGCATTGCCATTGCTCTTGTTGAACCCAAGTTCCACTTATTTCTGTGGCCCACCCCTCTATCGCTGCTATGATTGACAGGCCCAGGCAGTAGCAAAGCGGCGATGGAATGGCTGGTCACAGAAAAGAGCAGTGCTTGGGTGCAACAAGAGGAATGGTGATGCCCTCATTGCACCAAAGGCCTAATTTGCATATTAAGAAGAAGTATCATAACTCAGGAACAGAGCCTTCAATCAACAAAAGAAAAACAGCATTTTAATCAGGGGAAGCACCGCTATGTGGATAGGGAGTTTGCTAGTGACGGATTCCCTGTTAGTATGAATCTTCTTTTTCTGGCTTTAAATAAATCGTAGTTATTACCGGAAAACAGTTTGAATCAAAGATAAACATTCCTGCAGACATTTGTTTGGACATGACTATTCTAAAAATGATTCAATATTGAGGATGGTCACAAAAGCTCCTACAAAAATCATACAAGACCCTTGCAAGCGACACTCATTTACAGTGAGAACTGCCATCAATAATTGACTAAACTTATGTTACATTTCCATCTAAGAGAGGCAGTGCCCTGGGGAAAAAGCTATTTGGAAATCTCATTTTCTTAGTTTTGATTCTTTCAGGCTTTATTTTTTTTCTGCTCCTAATTAAAGTTGTGCCAGAGGAAGACACCATGGTTAGCAAGTGACAAATGTTTCACAATGGTCTTGGCTGTTACACACTTGAAAACCTTGGTACATACGATATTTACTGTATACATTGCACTTTAAACCTTTGGAGATTTTCAAGAGATATAGTCTAATTCTGAAGCCATCCTCCTTCCCATCCCCCCTTCCCCCCCCCCTTTTCTTGGCGTGTACTTTGTAACCGTGAAGTTTCATAGGTCTGTATAGGAGCTGTGGACACAAAAAAGGCATATTTGAAAATTTGAGAAGAAAAAGCAAACTGAAAATCCAGCTTTGGATCACAGCCATGTGATTCCTCTATGGCAGCTGGTAGCGGAAGTATCAATACAATCTAACAGCCTTCCTACAGTACAGCGAGTGACACATCTGGATCTCCCTAACAGGATTTACAACTTACCAAAGCAGAAGACTTTTATTATAAACATTTTGAAACAATTAGGTATTTGCTTTTATTGTTTTTAGACAATTGATATAAGATCTCCTAAAATACTGACACAACAGCCACTGGAGCATTCACATCTGTCTGACCTTTTCTATTTTCTATAGCTCATTTGTCAGCTATGCTGTATAGACTGGGACAAGCTGAACAGAGTCATCTCAATGTCATAAAAGGGAAACCATTAAGTTACATTGCTGGAGGCCTAGATAAGGCCAGATAGAAACATTGACTACACATAGATGAAAAGACTTTTCAGTATATGCAGTACCCATTTCATTCCCTAGTCTCCGCAGTAGTAGTCCATTTTGTTCTGAAGACTGTATCAGAAGAGCAGCCATAAGCAAACATACCCTGCAGTGCTGATAATGCAGGAAAGAAGTGCATATGTAAATATCTCAAGAGAGGTTTTTAAAAAAGTAAAATAAGTAAAAATTTAAAACGTAAGAAAACAAATAATGAATGGAGCTCAGATTAAATATTTGAGACATTCCCTTTAAGAAGGACTAAACATTTTACTGTACATGTGAGCACACAGCAGAAATCTAAGTGTGCGTCTCCTAGTTGCTATTTTACTGCAGGCAGAATGCTATTAACTTGCTCTACAGGTTTTGCAATGCCAGACAATCATTTTTGCAATAATCATGTCTTCACTAATGTTTATATAACCTCTAGAAGTTGGAATCTAACCAGCCGCGTTTTAAACTTTCATTTCTATAAGGTACCGACTGTACGCAGCTGTCTACGTACAGGTGTGGTATGTTCATTCTTGATCCAGGCACATGTAGAAGAACGTGCAGACTAGGAGAAGAGTACACCTCTGGGCTGCGTTTCATTACACGCTGTACTTCATGAGTTGATTAGACCTACCATTCCTTACTTCTTACTTAAAAAAGCAGGGCAAATTTAAAGGGGATGTATGGGATTTTGATATTGATGGCCTATCCTCAGGAGAGATCATCAATATCTGATCTGTGGTGGTCTGACCTCTGGTACCCCATCCGATCAGCTGGTGAGGCCTCCTCACAGCATACCAAGCACAGCGCCGTACATTGGATAGAGGTTGTGCTTGGTATTGCAGCTCAGGCCCATTCAACTGAATGGGACTGAGCTGAGCCTAGGCCATGTGACCAATGAACCTGACATCACTGCCCTAAGAGGAGGCCACAGCACTCACCAGAGTGATTGGTGGGAGTGTTGGGAGTCGGATGCCCCACAGATCAGATGTTGATGACTTATCTTAAAGGGAGTCTTTCACCTGTTTTTCACCAATGTAACTAACAGCAGTGCCCCACAGAAGATTGCATACACATCCCAGACATACATGTGTGCACTGTGTGTCTGTATTACATGTCCAGGAAAAGCACTTTTATTCTGCAGGAAAACAACTCCTAAGTGCCCAGCTGTGTTGCTGCAAGTGCCCAAAGCAAACCAGACTGAAGAGGGGAGGGCTGCTTTAGCTGCTCATATCTTGGGATTGGTAGCAGATAGAAAAATGGTTCTGACCTTCTTTGAAATCTAACATTCCAACCTTTCAAATATATTCAATTATATCCAGTATATCAGAAGATATAGCTGTTAGAAATTGAGTCGGGAGTGAAAGCAGTTTTTACTTTCACTTTCAGCTGGGCACTTGGGAGCTGTTTTCCAGCAGAGTAAAAGTGCTTTTCATGGACATGTAATACAGACACACAGTGCACACAGGTATTTCTGGGATGTGTATGCAATCTTCTGTGGGGCACTGCTGTTAGTTATATAGGTGAACATGAGGTAAAAGACTCCCTTTAAGCATAAGCCATCAATATCGAAATCCTGGAAAACGCCTTTAAAAGCATGAATCAGCACTAAAAGTAAATGTTATCACATAGCTGTCAACATAGCATGCCAAGACTGTAATTCAATATTTGCTGTGACTTTATTTGTATAGCTAAACAATTTATTGCTATTATGTTGACGTCAAAATCGCCAGCTCCACCCCCCTCAAACACTTGAAAAAAAATAAAAATAAGGCTAGGTTCACAGCGAGTTTTGGCTTCACATTTGACAAATTCATAGGTAAAGCTCCCAACATGCAGTAACATGCCCTAGACTTCCAGTGGCATGGAAGCATATGGTGGCATGCATTTGACCCAACAGTATTAAAAAACCTAGTCAACTAAGCTTTCAGTATAACTGTATGCATACTATGAAAATAAAATGAAAATAAAATATTACCCTTCGGTAGCAGTCAACACAGTGTGATAAAACTCCTATATAGATAAGTACAGTAATCCATTGTTTAGTTTATTGCTGCTGTGAGGGGAAGATGCTATCTGTCTATATAATATTAAACTAGTAGGATTGGAATAACAGTTTGCCAGCTCTATTATTCTCTTGATGGGCCTAGATTAAGAAGTCCACAGATAATTATTGTACCTATCAGTGTAATGGGTGATGCTCTAATTGAGTCACATACCCGCCTTACTTCTCTGGTTCCATTAAATGGTCTGAGTGAGAATGTTACTGTTTGCTGTGCTGAAACCCAAAACAAAGGAGGAGGCTGAGAGTCAGGATAGGGAGTAGAATACATGGAATTACTTCAAAACATTATATCCTGGAAACAATCCACCCATTTTTTGTAAAATAAATAAATACATTTTTACCTATAGACTGCTAACATTTGATTAAAAAATATATATAATAAATTAATAAAATAAAAAATATTGATGGTCATGTCCCTTTAAGGCATGAATTGCACTTTATTGGGTGCTGGTCAGTCAAACTGAATCTTTTGAGTCTCCTGCTCTAATATATAATATACATTTATTACTGAATGTTGATGGCATATACGTTACAGATCCCAATAAGATTTTTTTTATATTTTTTATTTTGGGGAAGACACTGTCAGACTGAAATATCAGATTCTAGAACTGTGAGAACATGTTCCCATCTTCTGCAATTAATTCTTCTCTTTCTGTTCTTTCTCAGCTGACTCCCAATCAGTGCCATTGTTTTTGTTGGCAGGAAGCACTTGCTATTTGGGTAGGGCTCGCCCATCTGCAGGTTGCTTGTTTGCTGAAATTAGACTCTGCAAATGGCTTCAATTATTGAAACATTCTGGTCACAGAAAGTTCCTGCACTTGATCCTCACATTATATCACACAGGCACAATAGAGACTCAACCTACACAGTGAAGACCATAGATGTCTCATTTCCTGCCACTCTCATGTTTTCTAATTGCTGTTATTTTATGATTTGAGAAATCAATGCATTACATATGTATAATGGAAAGATCCCTACATGATTTATTATGTAACTAATTTATGTCTCCATAATGTATACAGCCATATTATATGTCACCTCTGATCAGTAATACAGTTAGGGGGTAACTTGAATTCATAGTGCCCCATAGCACAATATGTGCTCGAACAACCTAGTGACAGGGGGTAGAAACCACCCCATTAGTAGCAATAATTAAAGATATGGATAATAGCGCCATATATCAGAAAACCCAATAGCCGAACCCACCTACTTACAATTCCCTAAAATGTTCCTGCACCTGAGTGAGTACATTAAACCCCCCAAAGCACAGCCGCTAATACATCACCAAAGGAATATATGGGTCCATATTGTATTCCATATACCTCCAATTTCATATAGAATTCTTTTCATGTCGATTTATGTGGAATCTGTGAGAAGAAAGTATTGAAGCATTGCTACGAGGGGAGGATATGGTTCCATGTGGAGGTACCATACAGCAGTACACACAGGGGGTCATTTATTAAACAGAAGGAGTATTTCTGGTGCAGATTGTGGCGCAAAGGTCCTTTGCGCTGCAATCTGCGACTTTTTCCAGGTCTAAAAAAGTGGATGTGGTATGGGCGGGGACGTAGAAAATGTTCAAGGCTACTTTCACACTTTGTCTACGTTGTTTTCCAGTACTAAAATCCAGCCGAGGATCTCAATACCGGAAAAAATGGTTCCGTTTAGACCTCATGCATTCTGAATGGAAAGAGATCCGATCAGGATGCATCAGGATGTCTTCCGTTCTGGCAGCATTCCGTTCTCTGACCGGACACAAAACCACTGCAACCGCTATTATGTGTCCGGTCATAAAAACAGCAAAAAAACTGTTTCGGCAGTGAAAACAATGTAAGGCTCCATTCACACATCCATGTGTCCGTGTTTTGCGGATCTGCAATTTGCGGACCGCACATAATAGAAATGCCTTTTGTTGTCCGTGTATTCGGACAAGAATAAGACATGTTCTATTTTTTTCGGGAGCTGCGGAATGGAAGTGCGGATGTGGACAGCACACTGTGTACCGTCCGCATCTTTTGCGGCCCCATTGAAAGAGAATGGGTCCGCATCCGTTCCACAAAATTGCAGTACGGATGCGAACGTGTGAATGGGGCCTAAGTCAATGGTAACGGATCTGGGTTTTTTTGGAACCTAAAAAAAATGTGTTTTTCTGTTTTGATTTCACACAACCACATCCTAACGGAACGGATGCCTCCTGATGTGCAAAATCAAAACGGATCAGGTTTTTTTTCCGATATTGAGATCCTCTGCCGGATCTCAATAATGGAATTAACAACGCAAGTGTGAAAGTAGCCTTATGCATAGAAAATGGTCTAAATGTAAGACAGCTAGGAAGCCATCTTACATTTAGAAGTGGCGCCGAAGTTATGAAGAGGTCTCTACATAACTGTGGCTAATTCACCAGTACAGGGCTAAAACGCCGGTCCTAATAAATGTGCCCGAGAATGCCTACGGCTCTGTAATATTGCATGTGTAATATGGGCTGTGCATTCTGGCACCTGGCTGTGTGCATGTGTCCATAGCCTTGAAGTGAAGTTCTGCTGTGCACTGTGTGATGTGTTAATAGTCAAGCACATGGTTATTCTGGGCTGAGTCAGAGGCCAGTGGTGGGGTCACTGGCATCTGGGGGCTTGAACCTAGGTCTGTGAAAATAAAGGCTGGAACCCAGGCTGAATGCCATGTGGAAAGATGTGCATCATGGGGAAGCTAGGCTTAGTTGTAAGGGGAAGGGAGTGGTCGTGAGGCATCCATTAGAGGACGCAGGGCAACCCAATTGGTGAAGGTACAGGAAAGCACATTGTCCCATTGCTCTGCTTTGGATTAGGCTTTGGGCTGTTTGTCCTTCTATGTTCTCTCCCTTTTCAGGGCAGCTACCTATTCTGGGACAGTGTAGGGATATTTTAGGGAAGGGTTTAATTCTAATTTATATCTTATTGGAATTAAAATTTAAAGGGGTTTTGCGGGATTTTGATGCTGATGACCTGTCCTCTGTATAGGTCATCAGTATCTGATTGTGTGGGTCCGACACCCGGAACTCCCATTGATCAGCTGTTTGAGAAGGCACTTTCAGTCCTGTGAATGCTGCGGCTTATGGTCCACCTGAGCTTGTGGTGATTGCTAGAGGTAAAAGAAATGAACAGTGATTATATGTTCAATGCCAAATCTTTGCAGTTCTACAGACTCCATCTGTTGATTGTATCTTTTGGTATGTTTGCTTTATATCATTTTATAGAGATAATATGTTTCTGTATTTTACTGTTTGTTTGATAAAATGGCTGTGCTGGCCAATTCAATCCAAGGCAAGCATCTGTGTCATCTGTAGGAAAAGAACATATTGTTAAAGGTGGTTTGGAGAGGGTTGGCAAGATGACCATCGGGATTGTGGGATTTGGTTTACCACTATGATCCTCCCCATGCTGATATGGAGGTAAACACTTATTTTCATTGAGATAGCAGGATAGCATTACGTAAGGTGGCCATACTCCTTCAGTAGTTGTTGGACAAATAAGTATTCAGCCTCCAACTTTTCTGACCAACATAAACATGCATGCTTGGTTAGTTTGAACATGCTTGAATTCTCATTGAGGAGAGGACAGTCATTCACTGCCAAACATCTACAGCCTGACTTCCTCAGTTGGTAATGTAAGGCCTGGCTTGCACGAGATTTTAGAGCAAAAATGCCTAATGTCAGGAGGAGAGGGAGATATCAATCAGTACCAAGGTGGAGGAATGGGGCTTGGTTAGGTGAGAAGGGTCTGGGCTCTTGCCTTACTATAGGCCTCACTTATGGGCAATTGTACTTCATTAGATATCAGACCAAACTTATTTTTCTGGGGTGTGGGACCACTAGCAAGGGTAAAAGGTATGTTCTACATACCATTCATGTCACATACAGTCTGCTAGAAGTAGTTAAATGATGAGAATGAGCCAATTGACTTCCTTTAATATTAATCCATATGTGCTCTACCTCTGACTGGGTCCAGTTGTGAAGTTCTCTTTAGTTATCAACAAAAACCTGTTTTTATGAGATCCACAGGTTCCAAATTTATATCTAGGTAGTTGAAATCAGTCATAAGAACTACCTCATTGTGCAGCTTATTGCAGCCTGCCAGCAGTTTAGCATCATGATTGTGCCCGTACATTAGTTTTATGCATCCTGTGACCTTGGTGGAAGTTGTAGTGTCAGAACATCTGGAGAACCACAGGTGTGAGGTGCAGGCATACACTGATAAAATCCTGACACACTGATTTACTATGTATGTAATCTTCAAATAGCTGCAGTATTCTACTGACAGAGCCGTTTTAATGAATTACTGTTCTGACTTTTAGAGCGGTGTTCGCCAATGAGTTGCTCGGGCTTTAGGCTATGTGTTTATAGCTCACAGGCTGTTACCAGATACAGACAATTGTGTATACCAGGGATGTTATTTCTGAAATCTGGTTCTAGGATAAGAACTATATCACTGGTTCATGGCTGTTGGATAGGTTTTAAGTTTAACTTTCTTTTTATTATCTAGTCCTTAACCACTTCTCTGTACAGCATAGGCTGGAGGGAATTCCTGAACAGTGTCATCATCTGCAGGTCTCAACTGTAATAAACAGCGACTTCAAGGGCTGCAGTCAGTAATAATTTTCATTTAACCACTTAGATACTTAGATCAGTAGCATCTGTGGCATCTAAATGGCTTGTTAGAAGCAGAGGGTGCCCTCCATCACTCCATGATTGCCAATGGGTTGCCATTCCAGCTGGAGGCCCAACAAGGTTCACAATCCTGAGATGTGCATAAGCATAAGTTTCCTGTCAATGTAACATTACCATTGCTTTGCACACTACTGGAAACAAGAACACATAGAAATAATTAAGATAAAAAGCCTGGCAATACTGCAGGGTATTACATGTAGTGATCAAAGTACCAAGGTCCTTGCTTTACATACAGATGTTCCACAGACTTTTGTTTTTGTGGTATAACTAATGTTTTTTGTCTGACAGCGCTGTTTTTCATCTTCCCTTCAATAGGACTGTAGATTGGGTGATGTTGAAGTGTTCACTATGCCTACTGGGTGAAGACACGCACCATTTTTGCAATTAACAGACTTTGAGAAGGGCTGAATGGTGAGTGGGAAGCTGGATGGTCCATCTGTCTAAACTTGGAAAGAGTTACACAAGAAGTTTCTTTCTGTAGTGCATCGGTGGTGTCGACAGTGGTCAGAAGAGGGCACTCACACACATGGAGAGGGTTCTAGATGGTCAAGACAGACAGGTGTATACCAAGATCACTACATTCACACCACACTACAAGAAGAGCTGCTGTATCTCAAAGGATAGCCATGGCTTCACAAATTGGTTCTGCCGTAGCCCGTGCAGTGACCTCCCAGACCATAAAAAACTTGAAGAAGGACTGCATTCTCGCACTCCGCTAGCTAATTTTCCCCTGACATCAGCAAGAGCGCCTGCTCTGGTGCCGTGAGAGAACCATGGGACTCATGAATGGCAAACAATAATGTTCAGTGAAGAACACAGATTCTTCCTTGGTAATAACGATGGTGACATCAGAGTTGGCAGGAGGACCGGAGAGCACCTACCACCATCATGCATAGTGTGGAGACACACAGTGTGTACACCAGGTGTCATGGTGTGGGCCACCATTAGCTACCATGGTTGTTTCCATCTGGCATTTGTGGTTGGAACACTGACCTGCCTTTGGTATGTGCAGGACATTGTGAAACCAGTCCTATTGCCTTGTGCTAATGTGGTCCTCCAACATGATAATGCCTGAGCTACACAACATAGTCTTCAGGGTATTCAGCAGCTCCCTTGGCCAGCTTGATCACCAGATCTCTCTCCCATGAAAAGGTCTGGGACTGGATGGGGCGACAGATCTCCCATACACAGAAGCCTACAGCCACCTTGGCTGAACAATGTATCCAAGCTGAAAGAACTTGAAATAACTTACCACAGGAGGATATCCAGCATCTGTATGGCTTACCATGCCAAAGTGAAAGTCTCTATTGCAGCAAGGGGAGCTGCCAATCAGTATTAAAGAGGTTGTGACACCACAGACATTGGTGGTATATCACTTGGATATGCCACCAGTGTCAGATAGGTGTCGGTCCCAACTCTGGGACTTGTACCTTTCTCTATAACGGGGTCCCTAAAATGAACAAGAGTGCACTGCGCATGTCCAAAAATTGCCAATATAGCTCACTTGGCTATTCTCAGAAGTCCCATAGAGAAAATGGAGAGCACACCACCCAAGTACGGCCACTGCTGCATTCACTTCTATTAGACTGCCAGATATATCTGAGCCAGCGCTCAGGTATTTTCAGAACTCCCATAACATTGCATGGTAGTTCCGAAGGTAGGGACAGCTCCTGTCTGACATTGGTAGAATATCCTAGCAATATGCCACCATTGTCTGAGCTGAGACAACCCCTTTAATGTGACCCTGCCTCAACATATACCCTGCTGCAGAACCCAAAAGAAAACGTGCATCACCTTGGTTGTGTGATCATTGACCAGGCACCAATAGCAGCTTGTACTTTTTCAATCTCAGGTGTTTTTTTTTTTTTTTTTTCATTTTTCACTAGTGTATTATAATTAACATATTATTTATAGATCCAGTTGAACACCATAAAAATAATGGCAGTATATTATGGCTATTATTGGAAGCTCCCCAAAAATGTAGAAATGAATTCATCATATGTACCCCAAAATGGTGATTTTAAAAAATACAAAAAGTTCTCATAGTTATGGCTATTAGGGTATGGTATTATGAAATGAAAAAAATTGCTGTGTCCTGAAGGACCAAAATAGGCTGAGTCTTCAAAAGGATTTTCCAGCCTTTTAACACATTTTGGCTCCCTCCAATCCCTGTTTGTAAACTAACGGTACAAGCATAGATGGGAGTCAAACCCCATCTGTGCCAGAAGTTTACAGTGGTGGACCAAAGAATCCGGAAACAAATGGCGTAGAGTATGCTTCCATCCACAGGCCTGTCGGGGGGGGGGAGGGGCAAGATTTGTTAAATAGCTCTAGAACTCCCTTAAGGGCTTATACCAATTTGGCTTTGCAAATAAACATATTACTAGACATCTAACATCCCTAAGCATACTTTACTAAATGTAAATGACACTTTGCTTAGAATGTCATCTCACATTAACAATATCAGAAATGAAAAAGAAAAAAGAAAATTATATGGGTTGTTTTTTTTTGGCTTATACTCAACTTACAAATCCTCGGCTGCTCTGATTCTCACCCTCTCCGATTAACCCACTGGTCTTTTCTTTCTGGTCCCTCTTAACACAGAAATGTGACCATTTTGCCAATTACTATTTGAGGTGGCTCACCACTGTGGTCAGCGACTGGCTGAGCATTCACAATTCTCTGTGTCAAGAAGCACTAGGAGGTAGAGATGGGAAAGGGCCCTATGAAACGCTGGAACAGGAGGTGCAGGGATTCCGGTGAATAAGGCTACTTTCACACTAGCGTTTCTATTTTCCGGTATTGAGATGCGTCATAGGGTCTCAATACTGGGGGGAAAAAAAACGCTTCCGTCTTGTCATTCATTGTCCATGGGGACCAAACGTAACAGAACGGAGTGCTCCAAAATGCATTTCGTTCCGTTTGGTTGTGTTCTCATATCGGAGAGCAAACCACAGCATGCTGCGGTTTTCTTTCCATCATGGGATGCGGAGCCGTGATGACCCACAATGCAAGTCAATGATGACAGATCGTTTAACTCATTTAATACAACCGGATCCGTTCATAATGGATGCACATGGTTGTATTATCAGTAATGGAAGCGTTTTTGCTAAACCCTGCCGGATCCAGCAAAAACGCTAGTGTGGAAGTAGCCTGGACTTCTTTTGTTTTTTAAGCCATTCTATACCCAAGTAACCAAACAATCGAGTAACTGCAGCTTGTGAACTTGACAAATGGTACAAACAAATACTATGACATTGCTCCTAGCATCCAAGCAGATTATCTAAGTTGCTAAATGTAGTAAGAAACACATATCACTACTGTATTTTTTTTTCCACAAACGCAATACAATCATCTGCCCAGAGGCGTAGCCAGAGGTTCAGCACAGGGGGGGCGAAACATACTTAAGTGGGCCCCCCACTTAGTGGCTTCCCAACCGCACGTTTCCAACTTCACAGGCACATACTACTAGTTGTGGTAATAATATTGTATTAGAAAGATGACTGTATAAACTGCTAGATCATCTATGCTGTTAAGTACAGTACAATAGACTTTCTACATACCCTAGTCTAAATACTCTACCACATAATGCAGTAAAATATAGGAGTAAAAAACAAGGGGACTCCTATGTTAAAGGAAACCTGTCCCCAGTTTTTACATCACTAAACTAACAGTCCCCTGCCCCCATCAGACCTCACATCAGCTTAATGTGCCCCCATCAGACCTCAGATCAGCGTATTGTACCCCCATCAGACCTCAGATCAGCATATTGTGCCCCCATCAGACCTCAGATCAGCAGAATGTGCCCCCATCAAACCTCAGATCAGCGTATTGTGCCCCATCAGACCTCAGATCAGCGTATTGTGCCCCCATCAGACCACAGATCAGCCTACTGTGCCCCCATCAGACCTCACATCAGCCTACTGTGCCCTCATCAGACCTCAGATCAGCATATTGTGCCCCCATCAGACCGCAGATCAGTGTATTGTGCCCCCATCAGACCTCAGATCAGCAGAATGTGCCCCCATCAGTCCTCATATCAGCCTACTGTGCCCCCATCAGACCTCAGATCAGCGTATTGTGCCCCCATCAGACCTCAGATCATCCCACCCAGCCACATAAGATTAAAATAAAAAACCTCTTACCTGTCCTGCGGCTGCCCTCCGGTCCGGCGCTCCACTGTCTTCCCTGGCTGGCGCGCACTATGACCTCACGCAGCGTCAGGTCATAGTGCACGCCAGCCAGGGAAGACAGTGGAGCGCCGGACCGGAGGGCAGCCGCAGGACAGGTAAGAAAGGTTTTTTATTTTAATCTTATGTGGCTGGGTGGGCTGATTTGAGGTCTGATGGGGGTCCCTAAATACAAGTGAGCACTTCCATAATGGAAGCGCTCACTTGTATTCGCCTGATAGTTTAAGATCATCCTTGCTGGGCCCCCCTGAGTCACTGGGCCCGGAGCCATCTCCCCCCCTGCCCCCGGTAGCTACGCCTCTGATCTGCCGTAAACACAATCCCATCAGCATAAACATTTTGTGAAATCCTTACACTCATCTCTTATGGATCAAAAAGCAAATGGTGAGTATCAAACAGAATTAGCGCTCAGCTGGAGACAGCGCAAGTGTTGTAATATAGAAAATTGCCTGATGGATGCAGAAAATGGGATCTACAGGACCACACAGTAGAATGCTAATTGATTAAATAATAACAGAAAAACAAAAGCACAAAGAGATGCAAAGATGCCCTTGTCCGTGCCATCCTACAATAGTCCTTTATTTTCCTAGCCTGGTATTTATGAGTACTGAACACACTCTATCCATGTGGAAAAGACAGGCAGCTTCTTTTTTGACATTGCAGGTGTTTAGTTAACAGGGACATTCACACACCAGACGTGGCTTGTAGCTTTTTCATTCGCAAATACTGAGTACACTGAGCTTGACAGAGGCTGTTAGACGACTGTATTAATTATCTCCCCCTCCTGCTGTTTGCCATGAATTGGCTGGTTTAATATATCGGGTTCCCCACAGATCCAAAGTAATAACTTAAGATCATGAATTTCTTCCTTTTCCACTCAGCCCTGCTCTTACCATACAATTATTTCTAATAAACTAAGTGCAGATGTTTGTATATTACCTACTTTCCACGCTTATATCCGACATATAAAGGATAAAACCTCAATAAAATGATAATTAAGTGAACTCTTATTGACATCTTTCGATAGCTAAATCATAATTACAAGTGATAATTCTTTAGGCTTAGGTTTAAAACATCCCATAGTAATAATGTCCCTCATTTTGCCCCCAAAAGTAATAATTCCCCCATAGTTCCCCCAGTAGTAGTAATCCCCCTATAATGTGTCCTGAACAAAAAATACCCCCTTATAATGTGTGCCAGTACAAAAAAATGACCCCTTATAATGTTTGCCAGTAAAATAATTCCCCCTAGCAATGTATGCCAACACAAATATGCTCCATTATAATGTGAGCCAGTACAAAAAAAACCTTTTAGTACCCCCTGTATAACAAATGTCCCCTTATTGGCCACCTTAGAATGTGTGCCAGTACAAAAATGTTCCCTCATAATATGCGCCAAGTATAAAAAATCCCGCCTTATATGCCAATACAAAAAATGCTCCCTTATAATGAGTGTAAATACAAAAAACTACCCCCTTTTAGTGCCCCCAGTAGAACGGATGCCCCCATAGTGGCCCCCTTATAATGTGTGCCAGTACAAAAATGCTCCTTTTTACAGCTGCAATGTCTCCATAGTGCTTACAAAATAATGACCTCCACCCCACTGTGGCCCAACAGCATGCTGCCTAATAAAAATAATAAACTCAAATACCTCCATTCTGCTGTACCCTGAGCTCTTAGGCAGCGTGATAATGATGACACTGGCCTCAGATAGGCTACAGGAACTAGGACTAAAGCCTATTAGAGGAAACGGTGGGCCAGGGAGACATCACTCCCATGTCCTGCCACGGCATTCAACTGTATTGCTGTCCTGAGTACAGCAATGCAGTTGAATATGTAGAGATGAGCGTTTCCACGATGAAAGCACTCATTGCCCATGGCCCTTCCCCGTTGCCTCCCTCTTGTGCCTACCTGGTGCTGCCTTAGACAATCGCCTCACGTCGCCTCATTGGTTGTGCACCCCTGGATACAACACATTTCAGCAACAAGTATACCGAAGAGGTATTCCCAGAATCCTATTTCATTTTCTCTAGATTTCCAACTCCCCCCAAAAAACCTTGACTCAAATGTGTTTACTAGTGTTGAGCGAGCACCTCTGTGCTCGTATGCTCAGGTGCTCTGGCCAAATAGGGAAGGGTGTCTGGTTAATAGAAAAAGGTCAGAATCGCGACTTCTCCTCTTTTACTCCTTTCACTCGTAAAAGTATGCTAATTAACTGAATTTGTACGCATTAGCGCACAATGCGTACGCATTAGCGCACAACGGGTACGCATTAGCGCACAAAATGCGTACGGATTAGCGTACAAATGCGTACGCATTACCATACAAATTTGTACGCATTAGCGTACAAATCAACATTACAGTGCAGGGAAGAGTCTCGAGCATTGCGCACGAGTACACTCGGTGTTGGTATGTGTCCTATTATGCACTTATTGTATGGTGTTTTTGGTAAATTATGCACTTAGTCGGATAGCTAGCACCTTACTTTTCTAGCTCATACGGACTGCCTCTGAGGACTGTATGTTTTAATGGGAGTCAATGGCAAATTGCTTAACTGTATAGGCATATTGGAGCATGATGGAACGCAATGTGAACCCAGCCTTATGTAGACAATGCAGCTGTTATTACGTGTGAAAAATGATCTACCAGTTCATACTATTGCATTACTAACCTCAAGTGCAAAGCATAAGAGTTTAAAAACCTAAATGATATGTTTGTATAATAAACTATTTATATTTTTTGAGTACAGAACAAATAGAAAAACATGGCAGCCCTTGGCTTCTCATACCTAAAAAGTGGTTGACTAGAAAAGAGTGCTACATGATAGACCCTATGGCGTCTGGCATTTTACCAGAAGAAAATAGCACAGCATTCTGACAGATGTGAACAGAGTCTAACATTTGTCCAACTTGAGCCTGCCAACAAATCAGAGGCGTTGCACACACCTTTTCTCTAAGTGAAGGAAAGCCTAAGCTCTTAAATTTACCAGTTGGGTCACAGTTTGCATTATTTCGGCCAAATAGCTCAGTCATTGTGAGCAGCTATTCTGAAAAATCAGCCATCAGTAGCTGCAACTCATGTTAGACACATTATACCTGGCAGGTAATGTGGTCCCCTAAGTCTATGCTTTTGTCTAGACTTCATAATTACAGCATTTCCAGATAATTACACACATTGATGTGCAGTAAAAAAAAACAAAACAGACACTTGTGGATTCAGTGATTTTTGTATAATTAGCTCCTTAATCCACAGTAAATGTGAGACCAAGAGATAAACATAGAAACGTAGAAGATTGACGGCAGAAAAAGACCACCTGGTCCATCTAGTCTGCCCTTTTATTATTCCTTTATTGTTATCTTAGGATAGATACATGTTTATCCCAGACATGTTTAAATTCAGTTACTGTGGATTTATCAACCACCTCTGCTGGAAGTTTGTTCCAAGCTTCTACTACTCTTTCAGTGAAATAATATTTTCTAATGTTGTTCTTGATTTTTCCCCCAACTAACCTCAGGTTGTGCCCCCTTGTTCTTGTGTTCTGTTTCTTATTAATAGCCCTTCCCACCTGAACTGTATTCAGTCCTTTAACATATTTAAAGGTTTCAATCATGCCCCCCTTTCTCTTCTTTCCTTCAGACTATACATATTAAGAACTCTGAGTCTTTCTTAATAAGTTCTATGCTTTAGACCTTCCACCATTTTTGTAGCTCTTCTTTGGACCCGTTCTATTTTAGCAATATCCTTTTGCAGGTGAGGTCTCCAGAATTGAACACAGTATTCCAGATGTGACCTCACTAAAGCTCTATACAGAGGGATCACAATCTCCCTCTTTCTGCTTGTTATACCTCTAGCTATGCAGCCAAGCATACGATTTGCTTTCCCTACCGCCTGGTTGCATTGGTTACTCATTTTGAGGCTGTCAGAGATGACTACCCCCAAATCCTTCTCTTCTGAAGTCTTTGTTAACACAGAACTGCCAATACGATACTCAGATAGAGGATTTCTTCTCCCCAAGTGCATTATTTTACATTTGGAAACATTGAACTGCAGTTTCCATTGTTTTGACCACTTATCTAATAAAGATAATCATTCACTTTTGTGTCATCAACAAACAAGCAAACCTTCCCTACCAAGCCGTCCCTTATGTCACTTACAAACATGTTAAACAGAACAGATCCTTGTGGCACCCCACTTGTAACCAGCCTCTGCTCAGAATACACTCCATTAACAACAACCCTCTGGTATCTGTCCTTCAGCCAACTGCAGATCCACTGAACTATCCAGGGGTTAAGTCCAATTCTTGATAACTTATCTATCAGCTCTTTATGGGGAACCGTATCGAAAGCTTTACTGAAATCCAGGTAGGCGATATCCACAGCACCACCTTCATCCAGCACTTTAGTTACATGGTCAAAGAAATCAATGAGATTAGTCTGACATGATCAGTAAAGCCATGCTGGTTTGGGTCCATCAAGTTGTTTGTTGTTAGGTGGTCAATTATCTTCTTTTTTAGAAGAGTCTCCATTTTTACCACTACAGATGTCAAGCTGACTGGCCTATAGTTACTAGCTTCTTCTCTACTACCCTTCTTGTGAATGGGTACAACATTTGTCATTCTCCACTCATCAGGAACATCTCCTGTAAGAAGGGACTGATTATACAGATCAGTCAGGGGGCCAACAATCACAGATCGGAGTTCTTTAAGAACTCTGGGGTGGCTGCCATCCGGACCCATTGCCTTATTTAACTTTAACCGGACAAGTTCCTCTAGAACATCGGACTCTGAAAACACTGGGGTAGAAACCTTACAACTAGAGGCAATGCTATATCCAGCCATGTTCTGATTATGAAAGTAGCCATCTGAAAAAACTGAGCAGAAGTAATTATTCAGATGGTCAGCGACCGCCTTATCCCCATCTATATACAGATTTTTTCCACTGCTAAGTTTTGTAATGCCGCAAGTCTTGTTGAATAAAAAAAAGAAAAAACCAAACACAATGAAAAAATTCAGTGTTTACAGTTATGTGGATACATTGACATCATTACATTTCTAATTAATTACTCACAAATATTAAGAATTATTGAATCAACAAGACTTGGTTATGTAAGTCTGGGACTACACAGCAATATGAGCCGCTCAGCATGAAGATCGTGATGTTGCATTGTGACATTGCATCTAATGATTGTCAATGAGGTTGCCATGTGGCTGGAGAGAAGTGGTTGAAATATCTTCAGGCCTCCACAATCCAGTGTTGTTGGCACTTTCGAGACCTGCATGTAGGTTGTATCACCTTCAGTTAGGTCATTAAACTGAACCAGAGATCCAGAAACTGTAGGGAGCAGCCAGCCTGTTTGAGAAGCAGCAAAACTACTGGTGACATGTGTCTTCAGAGGAGTTCAGCAAAAAGCAGGAGGCGCCTGTGATGCCAACAGTAACAGTATGATTAAGACATCAGAGACAGTGTTATAATTGAGTACATACACTGTGTGAAGACTGTGTAAAGAACTCCAGAGTCATTTTCTATGACATCCTCAAGCAGTGAAGCTGCGTCACGGCTGTAATCCCGCGCAGGCGCAGTACCTCTAGCGGTCTGCGCCCGTGCGGTCATCAGCATCAGTGGACGTTCGGCGCATGCGCCGAACGTCCACTGATGCCGATGCCCACAGACCGCATGGGCGCAGACCGCTAGAGGTACTGCGCCTGCGCGGGATTACAGCCGTGACGCAGCTTCACTGCTTGAGGCAGTGACGTGAATATTGATGAGGTGGGCTCCAACGGAATCGGCGTGGCCGGGCTCCAACGGCGCTGGGCTCATCCCCTTGGGCTCCTTCAGTAAGTGATTGACAGTTGTTATAAAACGTTTTTTTAGCATCAAATCTTCCTCTATCACCTACAACAATAACCTTTTTTAAATCCCTATGATTAGCTGAGTCCAAATGTGTAAATAGCTTACTAGGCAAAAATGTGGTGACAGAATCCCTTTAACACATATGTCATGCATATATGTTTAAAATGGGTCAAGATTGTGATGTGAATGCTTGATTGATGGCAGATTTTTTGCCGTGGAAAATCTGCAGTGTTTCTATTGGAAATTCACTGCAGAGAAGAACGCCATATGTTGTGCTTTTTGTTCTGGCCTTTGTTGCAAAAATGCAGCAGATTTGACACAGATTTTACTGTACTGCAATAGGTGGAATCTGCTATGAGAATAAAATCTGCACCACCGTATAATTTCCACTGCAATTTTCCCCAGTGTGCAGATGAGAATTGGCAAAAACTCATTCACTTTTCATGTACTGTACAGCGCTGCAGATTTTCCAGACAAAAAAATCTGCAATGGCAGATCGGCAGTATGTGAGTCACCTCCTCACCCCGTCCTCCATCTCTTAGAAACAACTGGAAGAGAAGAATGAGGACATACTATGGTGGCTGGCACTGTTCACCACAGAGGTGCAGCTTCTGGGTAGACATTTTGGGGGTCATTTATTAGTACTAGATTGAGCAGAGAAAAGTCGCAGATTGCGGCACAAATAACCTTTTTGCCACAATCTGCGACAATACACCTAATATAGACATTTATTTTAGTAAATAACCCCCTTTGTGTTGCTGGGGCAGTATATTGTGCTATGCTGTGGTATTTGGTTCTTCTGAGGTGGTGCTGCACTACAATATTGCTAGCACCACCTACTTATGTTGATCCGGCCTACTTGTGTTGGCCCCACCTTCTTTCCATTTGGACCCGCCCACAATATGGGGCCACTTTCATTTTTTTGCAGGGCCACTTTAAGTTCCCAATCCGCCCCTGAATATAATGTAAATTTCATATTTACTGTTCAGCAGTAATAAAAGATGTTTTCTTCCACTGCTACCCACTGTTTCCTCATAAATTACCATGGCATCAACCTGTAATTCAGGCCACCCTCAAAAGAAGGACTTAAAAGTCCATCCCCAGGTCCCACTAAGCCATGCCCAGACCCGGTCAGGCCATGCCACCCTCCCACTCTGCAGCCTACAGGGATTGAAAAAATGAAGGTAAAAATCAACTTCTGTCAGCTGCAGGGGTGGGAGGGAGGGTGACTTTCTCCCTGCAGCTCATGCTCAGAATGCACTGTGCTGCTGTCTGAGAGTGAGCTGTTCAAAAGGACATCCCTATGTCTCTCCAGGCCCTCCGCTGGACGGAGGATAGGGAGTCTGAAAGCCAGACTGTCCAGCCTAAAACCAGACCTCTGGCCACCCTAGGGGCAGGCTGCTGTTACGGTGGCCAGACGTCTGGTTTTAGGCCAGACTGTCCGGTTTTCTGGCTCCCTGTCCTCCGTCCGGCGCAGTGCCTGGACGGACACAGGAATGTCCACCCTTTCAGTAGCTCATGCTCAGACAGCAGCATTGTGCTGTCTGAGCGTGAGCTGCAGCAACTGACTGAGGCTTCTCTCATCCCCAGTCAGTCACTAGAGCCCACAGACATGGCTCCCTGTGGCTGACTGAGGGGGAGAGAACCCCTGGGCTGTCCCTAGCTCACCTTCAGGTCAGGAACTTCTTCTTCTCCTCTGTGTCTTCACAGAGCCGGGGTCTGTGGCTTCATGTTTAGGGGTGTGGCCTGTGAGATCCGGTTTTCTGGGGTGAGGCCAGTGGCCACCCTAGCTGCTGTGGAGGTCATAGTTAAAGGGGCAGGCACTGTGGAGGTCACTGTTAAGGGAGGAGGGGACTGTGGAGGCCACTATTAAAGGGGCAGTGGGCTACTGTGAGGTCACTGTTAAGGGAGCGGGGTACTGTCACAGTCACTGTTAAAGGGGCAGTCGCTGTGGAGGTCTCTGTCAAGGGGGTCAGGAATAGTGGAGGTCAGTTAAGGGGTGTTAAATGTTAAGGGGTGGGTGCTGTAGAGGTCACTGTTAAGGGGGCGGGCCCCGTGGAGGTCACTGTCAAGGGGGTGAGGTGCTGTGGAACTCACTTTTAAAGGGGCAGGCTGCTGTGAAAGTCAAAGTTAAGGGGGTGGGCTGCTGTGGAGGTCCCATTTTAAGGAGACAGGGCACTGTGGGGGGGGGGGGCCATTGTTAAGGGGTGGGGGCTGTGGAAGTCACTGTTAAGGAGTCGGGGTGCTGTAGAGGTCACTCTCGATATCTTTTAGCAACACACACACAAACACTAAATTAAATAGATGAAATATACCCGGGCGAAGCCAGGTCCTTCTGCTAGTACAATATATAGCTCAATATAAAATATACTATAAATATTTTAGGTACTATATAGCTAAATATAAATGTGTATATTTTTTCTACAAATTCACAGGGGAAAAAAAAATATTTCTAAATGTGGCTATGACCCAGTACTGAGTCATCCACACGGGATCATCTTGACAACATAACAGTTTGGACGCCTGAACAATGTGAGTGACTTTTCTTTCACTTCCCAAATATGCATATAAATATACTTTGCTTCCTACTGTTACTAAATTTATCTTGTTACTAGCACAAGTGAGAAGTAATGAGTTATCACAGATTGCTTGGCTGAATATTAACACTTACACAATATGTTATGTTTGTTGGCTGTTCCCATCGCATCACTTTAATCACTGCCCAGTCACTAATACGGAAATCAAAATAGTCATTGATTTGTCTGGCACTGTGGAGAGTAGTGGCTGCACTGTAGTAGGGCAACACCCCCATCAATCTTTATTTGGAAAAGCCATGGAGTTCCAAAGTAAGTCAATAGAAGATACTTCTTATTGATCCAAGCAAAAGTATATAGGAGATAGCCCACATAGTCATAGCGGTTGACGGCTCCCAGTCGGAACATCATCACTGGACCAGGAGACAAAGAATGGAGGAGGACCAGGCAGTGTTTGTACTGGAGCAACAGGGGATCTGTGAGGTTGGCACTGTTTGCACAGCAACCTCAGGAGTTTAGATCATATATTTTATGCCAACAAACCCCTTTAAATAATCAGGAATGATATTAGAAAATATCTTTTATGATGGTTAAAATAAAAAAATAAAAGCAAACATCATTGAACACTGTCTGATACTGTTTATAGGGGAGCATTGGATTATTAATGGGGGTACACTGGCCAGCAATGTTAAATGGGGGAACAGAGGATACCTTTCTAAGGGAACACTGACTGGCATTGTTTATTGGGGAACATTGGATTACCATAAATGGGGGCAGTGTTTGCCACTGTATAATGGGTAACAGAGGTTGGCTGTTTGTAGGGTAACACTGGATGACACTATATTGAAGCGCTGGATTACTGCATATAGGGAGATAGTGTCTGGCACTGTTTAAGGGGGGCAGAGGTTGGCTGTTTGTAGAGTAACACTGACTGACACTGCATATAGGGGAGCACTGGCTGAGACTGTTTAATGGGGGAACAGGGGATGATGATTTGTAGGAGAGACAGCGTCTAACAATGTTTATAGAGGAGCACTAGATTACTGCAAAGGAAAGAAATACAATGCAACAGCAGTCTGCAAACCAAACAAAGTACAAAAGTGCCACAGGAATAGAAAGTATTCCGGTGCTTACAGAGATCGCCTGGACGTTTGGCAGATGGGCCCAAATAATTTTGTACAAAATATATTTGCCAAGAATCTCAAATTTACTAAATAAGCATAGCATTAGCACCAGAATACTTTCTATTACTATGGCATTATTGTACTGTATTTGGTTTGCAGAGTACTGTTGCGTTGTATTTTTTTGCTTTGTGTTTCTAGCCATGGCCACGTGCACCTGCACACTGGGATGTGCTGACTGACCCCCTTTTTCTTTGCAGTTTGTACTGGATTACTGCATATAGGGGGCACTGGCTGGCACTGTTTAATGGGGGAACAGAACAGGGGATGATGATTTGTAGGGGGGGCACTGTCTAACACTGTTTATAGAGGAGCACTGGATTGCTGCATATATGGGACATGGGCTGGCACTGTTTAATGAAGGAATAGAAGAAGATATATTATAGGGGGAGTCTAGATGACACAGTTTTAGGGTAAACTCTGCACTGTTTCTCAAGCCACTGACCAACAATGCCATATGGTCATATCTGAGGTCAGGGGACGTTGCTAGGGTCTCAAAAGATCCGGGGCCCAACCCCAATGAATATGGCCCAATTCTCTATGTAGACTCTTGCCCCAACCCTGCTATACAGCAGCACATACCTCACATCCAGGGCCTCCCAGGTGACTTCTCCTCTGATGCAGATCTTCTCTGTCGTCATCTTCTCCATTCGGCCCCTACAACTTCTCTCAGCCACTCCTCGTCTCTGCAGAGTGTGACACACAGACATCTTATCTTCCTCACATTTCTATCATCATCCCCCAACCTGGAGTCCCCACAGTGTTATCCTTCTGCTCGCTGTACCCCCCAAAACCTCCAAATACTATCCTGGAAAAATAAAAGTGCCTCCCATAGTAATAGTCCTACCAATAGTAATTCCCTCATTGGTAACACTGCACCTTACAGTGACCCCAGCACTGATAATGCTCCCCAAGAGTGCCTCCATTAGTAGAGGAGCCCTCCAGTATTAATAATGCCCTCACAGCCCTCATAGAAATAAGGCTCCCTATTGTTCCCCCAGTGGTAATAAAGCTCTCTACAGACCCCTCAGTAGTAATAATGCCCCCCATAGTGCTCTTAGCAGAAATAAGACGGATCTATAAGTCCCTCCTATAGAGCCCCCAATAGTAATAAGAACGCCTAATGTCCCCTGGATTTATAATACCCCTACAGTGCCCCCAGTATTTATATTGCCCCTTACTGTTATAATGCCCCCTGTAGTTATATTCCTCCCTTTAGAGTCCTCAGAAATTATTAATTATTCCTCAGCCCCTCCACCATACAGTCCCATGTAAATAAAGCTATTTCCCTCCCTCCGCAGTAGAGTCCTGTGTAAATAACATCACACCATCTCTCCAGCCCTCTTCAATATACAGTCTCATGTAAATAACACCCCTCTCTATCTACAGACCCCTCCAAATACAGTCCCATGTAAATAACATCATTCCCACCCATAGCCGTCATCAACATACAGTCCCATGTAAATAACATCACTTCCTTCCCGCAGCCACCTCCAACATGCAGTCCCATGTAAATAACATCATTCCACCCCACAGTCCCATGTAGATAACATAAACTTGCCCTCAGAAACCTCCAACATGCAGTCCCATGTAAATAACAGAACCCTGCCTAAGTCACCTCCAACACACAATCCCATGATAACATCCCTCCCTTCTGCCCTAACATACATTCCCAGTTAAATGACCACAACTCCCAGCATCCCTCTGCTTCTCCCTTCATTTACCTCTTCTGATGTAGCAGAGCTCACTGCAGCTTCTTCCCCACAATTCTCCTCTTCAGTTTAGAAGACAGGGGTTGAAAAGGACCTGCGATGTTGTCACAGTCATGTGACCAGTGCAGGAATGAACGGCACTGATCACATGACCTGTGATGTCATCACAGGTCCTACATATCTTGCATTGCTTTAGATTCAACTGTACTGCTGTCCTGGGGATGGCAATACAATTGTATCTGTCTAACAGGCAAGACATTCGGCGCCTGGGAGAAAACATCAGGGGCCCAGGCCCCGAATGTTTTAGCCTAGCAACGCCCCTGTCTGAGGGTAAGTTGTATGATTAGACAAGTATGGTTTACAGATTACATAGAGGGAAAAGGAGGACGTGGTGGGTTTGGTAGTTCCAATATATGTTCCTGCATTCTGACCCAGTTTCTTAGAAAATATGAGATGGATGTGTCTGTATTAGAGATGGGGAAGTTTTTGATCCGGTTCGACATTCTCAGGAAATCAGGCTTCTCTTGGAGAATCAGTAATGTTAAATATCCACTGATCTCAGCTTTGTGTATACTCAGTGAAACTCTGAGGTTCAATAAAGTCTAAATCTCACTTTCCAAATGAATAGTTTGGTGATGTTTAGACAATAGATAGGACAATTATAAAGAGCGGTGACTGCTGTATGATCTTGCCCGGAGCATGACGGGTAGACTAATTTAATGGAGTTTGGACTTGGTTACTTTAATTATCCCTTTATAGACTTTTAATTAGTTAGAATTACATTCATTTAAACTGTTCTCATTCTGTAAGGCAGCTGTTCTCACTGTAAGAGTGTCTGTGAAGTAAAGCAACTAGCTATTATATCTGTTCACAATACTAGCCTGTTCAGGAGGTATGAAAAGAAATTTTGTTTTATTAAATGTACAAGTTACTAAGCAGATAAATGAGCATGGGGCTGAGCCTTTGGATCCACTTTAAATAATAATTCCATAATACAGTCATGAGAAAAACAAAGTACATCCTTTTACATTTCAGGACAATAAAAAAAAATCTGGTCCTTAGAAGGTCTTAAAATAAAGTAAATCCAACCTCAGATGAACAATAACACATGACAAATTACACCATGTCATTTATTTTACAAGAAACTAATCCAAAATGCAGAAGCTCTGTGTGAGACATTAAAGTGGTTCTCCAAGAGTATAAAATGTCCCCTCATATGCCGGGCCCCCCACATGGAATATACTTACTTCACTCCCTGCACCGCTCCTAGTCCCTGCACTGCCGCCGCTGCTTCTCCCTGCACACGGATGAAAACATCTGGTGTCAGGAAGGAGCAGCCAATGGCAGGCGAGACGAGCGGGTGATGCTAGGGAGGCTCATCCCCGTCCCCACCTGCCATTGGCTGCTGACCCCCAACACCGGATGTTTTCATCCGTGTCCAGGCAGAAGCAGCAGTGGTGTAGGGAGTGGGGAGCCAGGTAAGTATATTCCATGTGGGGGGCCCGGCATATGAGGGGGCATTTTATACTCTTGGAGAACCCCTTTAAGTACACCCTGACTGCTTCTATAGAAATGAAGACAGTAAGTAGCAGCCAAGTGCTGCTAATTAGTGATGATCGAGCACTAAGGTGCTCGTATGCTCAGGTGCTCTGGCCGAGCACTCAGGGGTGCTCGAGTACTCGGCTGAGCACCCGAGCATAATTGAAGTCTATGGGAGTAAACCAGGCACGCCCCGCTCGGAAGAGAAGTGCCCCAAATTTAAAAAAAAAAAAAAAAAACACACAGACACAGATATACTTACCTTCCCTGGCAGCTCCCGACCTGCTCCAGCAGGAAGACGGCGCGCAGAGTGGTAATTTTTACCACAGCGCCACCTGCTGGACGGGAGGAGGGAGCTGCCAGGGAAAGCTAAGGACTAGAGATGAGCGAGCATACTCGTCCGAGCTTGGTGCTCGTTCGAGTATTACGGTACTCGTAAGTGCTCGCTGCTCGGACGAGTATCTCGCCATTTTAGAGAAAATGGCAACTTCCGCATTGTGCATTTTTGGCGCCTATAAACTCAGCCAATCACAAGCCAGGAGACTCTGCGGTACACCCAGCATCACATGGTGCCCTTACATGTCGATAGCAGGGGTTGGCTGGCCTGATCAGGTGACCCTGGAATATACTAGTGACTGCCCGCGGTGCTTGGCTCAGATGCTGTCTGGATGTCGTTAGGGATAGAGCGGGGCTGCGTTTCAGGGAGAGTGTTAGGGCCTGCATTTAGTTCTTTGTTAGGCAGGAGTGATATCAAAAGAACCCAACAGCCCTTCTAAGGGCTACAAGACATTTTTTTTTGTCTCCTGGCTTGGCTGGCTGGCTGGCTGGCACTAGTAGTGCAGCTATCGCCATATATAGCCCTTTTTTTTTTATTGTTATATCTCAGTGATACAAATCCATTTCACACAGCTGCGTGGAACCATTCTGTGTGTCACAGTTCAGCTGTCCACTCACTACAATCCGTATTTTCTGTACAGGTGACACTTTCTGTACGTCACTTAATCCAACAAGGTCTTTTGCTCTCACGTATATAGCTTGATCACAAAAATCTCTGTGCGACATTTGTCTGGGTCGCAGTCAAAATAGCCACCGTCAGGCAGGGTGTGAGTTAGGTCTACGATAGTTTCTGCACGTCACGTTAAAAAAAATACAAACTAAAAAAAAAAATATATAAAAAAAATATATATATAAAAAAATAGTTTCTTTGTTGTTTTAGCTCAGTGATACGAATCCATTTCACACAGCTGCGTGGAACCATTCTGTGTGTCACAGTTCAGCTGTCCACTCACTACAATCCGTATTTTCTGTCCAGGTTGACACTTCTGTACGTCACTTAATTAAAACCAGACTGAACAAGTTTGTGGGTTTCAGTACAGCAGGCCCATTTATTTTTATTTTTTTATATAATACACTTATATTACAGAAAATGTTGAACCCCAGGGCTAAGGGTCAGAGGACGAGGGTGGGCGTGGGCATTCAATTACTGCAGGGGGCAGAGGCCGTGGTCCTGGGCAGGGTGAGACAGTACCTGCTGATGAGGGAGCAGGGGAACGCCGCAGAGCTACACTCCCTAGCTTCATGTCTCAACTTACAGGGACACGTGGTAGAGGACTGTTGAAACCACAACAGTGCGAACAGCTGATGTCGTGGATTGCGGACAATGCTTCAAGTAATTTGTCCACCAGTCAGTCTTCCACGCAGTCCACCCACGTTACCCAAGGGAGCACTCCTCTGGCTCCTCCACCTCAACCTCCTTCCCCCCAGTCTGCCCCCTCCCAGGAAAATTTGGAATGTGATCCGGCATACTCTCAGGAACTGTTTTCTGGACCCTTCCCAGAGTCACAAACCACTTCTCAGGTTGCTGCTGACCTCCTTCCTGATGCCCAAGTTTTCCAACTGTCGCAGTCTGTGGGTGATGATGATGACAATGTTGACTTAGTGGAAGAAGTTTGTAAAGAGGTGTCGGACGATGAGGAGACATGGTTGTCAGACAGTGGTGAAGTTGTTTGGGAGCAGACTGAGGAATCGGAGGATAACGAGGTGACTGACCCAAGCTGGGTTGATAAGCCGAGTGAAGACAGTGCTTCTGAGGCGGAGGTGAGTGCTGCACCAGAGCAGGTTGGAAGAAGCAGTGGTGTGGCCAGATGGAGAAGCAGGGCCAGAGCTGGTGCATCAGCAGCAACTGTTTCACGTAGTGAAGCTCCCGTGGCGAGGCCTAGATGTTCGCAAGTCTGGAGGTTCTTTAAAGAAATTGAGGATGACCGACGGACTGTGGTGTGCAACCTGTGCCACACCAGAATCAGCAGGGGTGCCACCACTACTAGCCTAACCACCACCAGCATGCGTAGGCATATGAGTGCTAAACACCCCACTCAATGGACACCAAGGCCGTTCACGCACCTCCTGCGGGTCACACCACTGCTCCTTCCCCTGTGTCACTCGCTGCCTTCTGCTAGTCAACCCCCTGCCCAGGACCCCGGCACGAGCGTCTCCCGCCGGAAAACCACACCTTCGCCTCCACGATCCTCCACAGTGTCCACTAATGTGTCCCCAGCGCAGCGTTCAGCTGTCTTTACAGCAGACGCTGGAGCGCAAGAGGAAATACAGTTCCACCCACCCACATGCCCAAGCCCTCAACGTCCACATCTCCAAATTGCTGAGCCTGGAGATGCTGCCTATAGGCTGGTAGAGACCGAGGCCTTTCGCAATCTCATGGCGGTGCTGCCCCTCGGTATTCGGTCCCCAGCCGCCACTTATTTTTCCCGATGTGCCGTCCCAGCCCTACACCAGCACGTGTCACAGAACATCATCCGTGCCCTGACCAACGCTGTTTCTGAGAAGGTCCACCTAACCACGGACACGTGGACAAGTGCTGCCGGGCAGGGACATTATATCTCACTGACGGCACATTGGGTTAACTTGGTGGAGGCTGGGGACCGAGACTGACCCTGGGGCCGCTCATGTACTGCCCACACCGAGGATTGCGGGGCCTACCTCGGTCACGGTCAGACGTACTATGCCTCCTCCTCTGACCCCTCCTCCTCCTCCACCAAATTACCATCCGTGGGCACGGCGCCTTCAGTCGGTAGCTCTAGGCGCAGCAGCAGTGCCGTGGGTAAGCGCCAGCAGGCGGTGCTCAAACTGCTGAGCTTAGGTGACAAAAGGCACACCGCCCAAGAGCTGTTACAGAGCATCACAGCGCAGACCGATGTGTGGCTGGCACCCGCTGAACCTCAAGCCAGGCATGGTTGTGTGTGACAACGGGCGTAACCTGGTGGCGGCTCTGCAACTCGGCAGACTGACACATGTGCCATGCCTGGCCCACGTGTTCAATCTCATAGTTCAGCGGTTCCTCAAGACATACCCCAATCTGTCTGATTTGCTCACCAAGGTGCGCCGCATCTGTGCGCATTTCCGCAAGTCGACCACAGATGCTGCCACTCTCAGGGCAGCGCAGCGCCGCCTACAACTGCCCGCTCACCGACTGTTGTGCGACGTGCCCACGAGATGGAATTCGACATTAAACATGTTATCCAGAGTTTACCAGCAGCGCAGAGCGATTGTAGACTGCCAGATGTCAACTTCCACCAGAACTGGTAGTCAGGTCAGTCAGATTCCTCAAGTCTACAATGAGGAGTGGACGTGGATGTCTGATATCTGCCAGGTGTTGAGCAACTTTGAGGAGTCAACACAGATGGTCAGCGGCGATGCCGCCATTATCAGCCTCACCATCCCGCTGCTTTGCCTGTTGAAAAACTCACTGCTCAGCATCAAGTCGGATGCTTTGCGCTTGTCACAAGAGACGGTGGAGGAAGATACGTCGCTTGATAGCCAGAGCCACCCTCCGGTCTGTTTCTCAGCGCGTATCGGAGGAGGGGGATGAGGATGAGGAGGAAGAGGAGGAGAATGTCGGCGAGACAGTAAGAGGGTACCAGTGCTCAGTCCTTAACTCTTGAGCGTGTATGGGCTGAAGAGGAGGACTTGGAGGAGGAGGAGGAAATGGAGAGTCAGGCCAGTGAGGAGAGGGAATTCTTACGTGTTGGGACTCTGGCGCACATGGCAGACTTCATGTTAGGCTGCCTATCCCGTGACCCTCGTGTTAGAAGCATTTTTTCAAACACCGATTACTGGGTGTTCACTCTCCTGGACCCACGGTACAAGCAGAACCTTTCCACTCTCATCCCTGCAGAGGAAAGGAGTATGAGAGTGAATAGATATCAGCAGGCCTGGTGCACA
>ONZH01008038.1:0-78133 GCA_900303285.1 Rhinella marina | reverse complement strand
GCAGAGGCAGCGAGTGACACAGGGGAAGGAGCAGTGGTGTGACCTGCAGGAGGTGGTGAACGGCCTTGGTTCCATTGAGTGGGGTGTTTAGCACTCATATGCCTGCACATGCTGGTGGTGGTTAGGCTAGTAGTGGTGGCACCCCTGCTGATCCTGGTGTGGCACAGGTTGCACACCACAGTCCGTCGGTCATCCTCACTTTCTTTAAAGAACCTCCAGACTTGCGAACATCTAGGCCTCGCCACGGGAGCTTCACTACGTGGAACAGTTGCTGCTGATGCACCAGCTCTGGCCCTGCTTCTCCCTCTGGCCACACCACTGCCTCTTACAACCTGTTCTGGTGCAGCACACGCCTCCGCCTCAGAAGCACTGTCTTCACTTGGCATATCAACCCAGCTTGGGTCAGTCACCTCATCATCCTCCGATTCCTCAGTCTGCTCCCCCCTCGGAATTCCTCCCCTAACAACAACTTCACCACTGTCTGACAACTGTGTCTCCTCATCGTCCGACACCTCTTTACAAACTTCTTCCACTAACTCAACATTGTCATTATCATCACCCACAGACTGCGACAGTTGGAAAACTTGGGCATCGGGAACGAGGTCAGCAGCAACCTGAGAAGTGGTTTGTGACTCTGGGAAGGGTCCAGAAAACAGTTCCTGAGAGTATGTCGGATCGCATTCCAAATTTTCCTGGGAGGGGGCAGACTGGGGGGGAAGGAGGTTGAGGTGGAGGAGCCATAGGAGTGCTCCCTTGGGTAACGTGGGTGGACTGCGTGGAAGACTGACTGGTGGACAAATTACTTGAAGCATTGTCCGCAATCCACGAGATCAGCTGTTCGCACTGTTGTGGTTTCAACAGTCCTCTACCACGTGTCCCTGTAAGTTGAGACATGAAGCTAGGGAGTGTAGCTCTGCGGAATTCCCCTGCTCCCTCATCAGCGGGTACTGTCTCACCCTGCCCAGGACCACGGCCTCTGCCCCCTGCAATAATTGAATGCCCACGCCCACGACCCTTAGCCCTGGGGTTCAACATTTTTTGTATATAGGTGTATGATAAAAAAAAAAAAATAAATTACACGGGCCTGGTATACTGAAACCCACAAACTTGTTAAGTCTGGTAGAATTAAGTGACGTACAGAAAGGGTCACCTGGACAGATTATACGGATTGGAGCAAGTGTGCTGAACTGTGACACACAGAAAGGTTACACGCAGCTGAGTAAAATAGAATTTGTATCACTGAGCTAAAACAACTGAAAAACTAATTTTTTTTTTTATATTTGTTTTTTCATATTTTTTTTTAATTTTGTTTTTTTTGGGAACGTGATGTGCAGGAACTATGGTAGAACTCACTGACACCCTGTTAACGGTGGCTATTTAGTCTGCGACCCAGACAAATGTCGCACAGAGAGTTTTCTGGATCAAGCTGTAGATGATATTGGTAGCAAATGACTTGGTTGTATTGTGTGACGTACAGAAAGTGTCACCTGGACAGTATATACGGATCGGAGCGAATGTGCTGAACTGTGACACACAGAAAGGTTCCCCAGTGCTGTGTGCAATGGATTTGTATCACTGAGATAGAACCATAAAAAAAAAAAAAAAACAGGGTTAGATATGGCGATAGCTGCACTACTAGTGCCAGCCAGCCAGCCAAGCCAGGAGACAAAAAAAAAAAATTCTTCTAGCCCTTAGAACCCTGTTGGGTTCTTTGTGGGCGATTCCTGCCTAACTGAGAACTAAATTCAGGCCCTAAAACTGTCCCTGAAAGGCAGCAGCTCTATCCCTAACGACATCCAGACGGCATCTGAGCCGAGCGCCGCGGCCAGTCACTAGTATATTCCAGGGTCACCTGATCAGGCCAGCCAACCCCTGCTATCGACATGTAAGGGCCCCACGTGATGCTGGGTGTACTGTAGAGTCTCCTGGCTTGTGATTGGCTGTGTTTATAGGCGCCAAAAAAGCACGATGCGGAAGTTGCCATTTCCTCTAGTATGGCGAGATACTCGTCCGAGCAGCGAGTACTTACGAGTACCCTAATACTCGAACGAGCATGCTCGCTCATCTCTAGTAAGGAACCTTCATCATTTGAAGTCAGCAACTACAACCATCCTATATATACAGACTGTTGAGGGCCAATGTAAAGGACTGGTGCAAAGGTTAGTAAGTGCAAATGCTCTTCTATAGCTACAGGCTTTACTGCTAGTGGAAAGGATTCATCGCCTTAGGTGACTACCTATTGGAGGAACTGAAGTAGAGTTTTGTGCACTCCTTTGGCCAACTTGGAAAGTAGTTCGGATCTGATAGAAGAGACTCAGAGTCAGTCATCTTACTGCCGGTTATCTCATGTTCTGCCTTGGAAGTACTGTGTATGTACTCTGGGGAGTCTGAACTGAATGCCATTATTGTCTCTGTTTATGAACTACCTAAACTACCTCAGTAAAGAACATGGGATTTATTACCCTCTACGCTAGCTTGGTTATTTATTTGTACCACCACTGCATGGCCTACATCACGAGGGAGCCCTGCCTTGAACTCCTAAACATCACAAAATCAAGAGCACCCCACCTAACAGCAGACAGGAGCCCCAGAACCAGGGGCGTTGCTAGGGTTTCAAAAGATCCAGGGCCCAAGCCTCAATACATAAGTGCCATATTCTCAAAGCATCTGCCCTAAACACACACACATAAGCTCACCCTAGGACTAAAGACATATTTTACTTGCTGCATGTACACTACCAAACATACAGCACTATACAGCACCACATACCTCTCACATCCAGTGCCTCACAGGTCTCCTCTGATGTAGACGTTTTCTTTCCTAATCTTCTCCATTTGGCCCAGACAACTTCTTTCAACCGTGTATATTTTCTGCAGAGTTTACCAAATAGACATATTAGGTCCCTCACTTTTCTGTTATCATCATCCTCCCCATCCTGCTACCCCAAAGTTATTCTGCTGCTGCCCGGAATACTGTGCCCACTGTGTTCCCCAATGTCCCTAAATACTATACCGCAGAAATTATACTGCCATACCGATTAGTCCACCTATAGTAATATAAACTTCCTACTAATAGCAATAATTATCTCCCAGAGTGCCCTTATTAGTAATACTGACCCCTACAATGCCCCCAATAATGATACTGTTCCCCAAGAGTGCCCCTGTTATAGTGCCCAATAATAATGGCCACCATAGTGCAGTGGTTACTCTCTAATGCCCCCTATAGTGCTCCTGTAGTTATAGTTGCTCCTGTAGTTTATAATAACAATTAAAAAGATTTATATAGATTATTTCATATTTTATTAATTTTGGACTGTAAAAGCATGTTTTTTGGAGAAAGTTGTTTTTACGTATGTCTTTGTATTCCAAGAGCCATGACCTTATTTTTCTAGCTGTGTAGCTGAATGATGGCTTTTTTTTTTTTTTTGCAAGGTGAGTTACAGTTTTTGTTATCACCATTTTGAGGTACATATAAGTTATTGTTTTTGAAAGGAGTACATTTTAGTAAAGTTAATGCTGTGCAACATATCCATATGATATATACACTGAATTATCTATATTATCCTAAGCTGCTACTTAGATATGCTAACTGAACTAAGCTCAGCAATAAGATATGCTCAGATATAGTAACAGACATAAGCTTTAAACATGGATATGACAGAAGAGCCAAGTACTAAGACCCAGTAATAGAACCAAGCTCAGTACTAACATACAATATCTGAACCAAGCTGAGCACTAAGAAATGCTAACAGAACCATGCTCAGAACGGTCATACACTAACAGATGGCAGCATAAAGCAGCTCTGTGCATAGATATGATAACAGAACCAAGCTCTGTGCATAGATATGGTAACAGAACCAAGCTCTGTGCATAGATACGGTAACAGAACCAAGCTCTGTGCATAGATACAGTAACAGAACCAAGCTCTGTGCATAGATACGGTAACAGAACCAAGCTTTGTGCATAGATACGGTAACAGAACAAAGCTCATTTAGATAAAGCAACAGAAGCCAGTCTTAAATGTGTACACAATTACACCAACCAGACATATAATAGTGATGCTGCTCATTTTCTCATTTTGATGGGAAATTTGTCAGCTGTTCCATGCAATTCATATGCAGTTTTGTTTCTTACGAAATCACTAAGTTGCATGCAGCTTCTGTCTATCCCCAAAATACATTCCCTTTTACTTTACATTTGGGAGATTGTTTTCCCTTACGTGTTTTTAGAAGATGGACTGGAGTGTGTTTTTAATAAAAAGAGAAACCATTTCCCTTTTGAGTCACACTTAGATGCTTCTTTTGACTTAAAGGGAACCTGTCATCTCCGAAATACCCCCTGAACTAGAGTAAGCGGTGTATAGTGTAAGTGATGCTGAATCCGAATATGTAAGTTTTATCTTCATACTCACTTCCATTCTGACGCTGTGCTCCCACAAACCGGCTGTAAAATGCATTTAGATGACTCTTCTTTGAGTCCTCTCCATTATGTGAGTGAGCACTGAAGTCCACTGAGTGCATTTTACTGCAGGTTTGTGGGAGCACAGCGTCGGAATGGAAGTGACTATGAAGATAAAACTTACATATTCGGATTCAGCATCACTTACACTATACAACACTTACTCTAGTTCAGGGGGTGTTTCGGAGATGACAGGTTCCCTTTAAACTGATGTAGGGAAGAACGGATCTCTCAGGGTCCTGATAGTGAATTATAAAGCTAAATAAAAGTCCCAGGATTTCCTTCATCCAGTCATATAGACAATTGCACACATAGCCTCATGCATATGACTGTATTAATATTTCGTCCTGCAAACTACAGAACTGCAAAATATCTTCACTGTGTGCTCCACATTTTTCTAACTCCCAGAAGAAATAACTATTCTTGTCTGCAATAAGTAACAGAATAGAACATGTTCTATAATTTGCGGAAGAGACATAGGGATGCAGACAACACATACCGTAGATAACATCTGTGTAAATGAAAGGGTCTGTGTACATGAGGCCTGAGATGCATGTTTAACACACACACATAAGCAACTTTCATGCTCTCTTTTTATACACAAGCATACGTTTATATGCAATAATTTGTATTTCCCCCCAGGCTGCAATAGTGACATTGTTATGGTTGCAGCCGTCAAATGGCTAACACCACTGAGACCAGTGACTGGCTGCAGCAGTATATGGGATATTACCACTGCAACCACAACAATATATCAGAGTTGTAGCCTGGGGAAGAATAGGAAGTGGTAGTGATGGATTGGAGAGGAGTGGGAAGGCGAGTTTATTTTATTATTTTATTCATGTTCCTGCCATTGCCCCAAAAAGAAACATAACTTGGAAAACCAGTGTAGCACACTACTATTTTATGGTAGTGCATTTATGTTTCTACACATAGAGGCACACTTATATACAACATGCACAGGCAGGCTTTACCCACATAGACACACATTAAGGCTTGGTCTACACAGCATCATTGGCCTGTGACACATATTGCACAGCAATGCGGTGCTACAGTTAAGTGAATGGGGTGACTGTCGAGTCACAACCCCATTCACTTTCATTAGTTGCAATGTAGCTTTGTGTTACTGCAATTTTTGGCTGCACAGTGTGTGTTGTGAGCCAAAGTTGGTGTGTAGCGCAAGCCCTAACACACTTCACAGGCAGGCACACTTTTACACCAGAAGGCATGGTTTTACACACACTTTTACAAATAACCCTTTAATACTGTACTACTTACTGGACAGTATAGATTTCCCTTACCTACTTCATATGATGGCCCTCTGTGGCATGTGTATTGTGGCTGCAGCATTCTGCTGTGTCCTTCTCTCATAGCAGCAGGGCTCCACAGTGGTGTCAGCAGTGCTTCCATACTGAATATGAAGGCTGATAATAGCAGAGGACAGCCTGTGAGTACTTTTAATTAACAGGGGTTCGTCCAGCCAGCACTACCTGTCAGTAAGCTTATATCCATACGTTCTGATTTTCACAAAAATCGCGGCAAAAACAGCTAATTTTGCCGTGATTTTTGTGAAAGTCAGATCATGTGGATATAAGCTCATTAGCTCACTAACAGGGAGTTCTGACTGGAGGAACCTCTGTAAGTTGAAAGTACTCACAGGCTGTCCTCCGCTTTGTCAGACTTCCTATTCAGTAAGGAAGCACTGCCTGTCCTACAGCTTGGGGCAGCATGGCGGTCCCTCCAGTGGTTGACATCTTCATAGATTGCAGCAGAGGATCGTGGATATGTTCAGGGGGCGGGCCCATCCACACAGCTCGTTGACCGCCACCTGCCTGCAGCTCAAGGAAAGAGTTTTAGTGACAGTGAGCTTTCAAACATGAAGGCTCACTTACCATGCAGGAGCCCACTGAGTCCAGCCAGGCCGAGCCTGTCTGCATTGCCACCAGCCATAACATTCAGAACCCAGGTCAAAAGATCCCCTGCCCAGAACTCAAGGAGTGGCCAGAGGGAAGAAAGGGTGCACCCTCCATTCACTGCATAGCCCCAGGTAGCACCAGAATGAGGAAAGCTACTGTGAACCATTATGTGAACGTCTATCAGTGCCAAGACTACCACTCCTATTCTCATCCCAGCGCTCTCCTCTGTGGGGAGATTGCTGAAGTTGTTCTCATCTGGGATTCCAGAGCAGAATCATGTATGTAAGGGCCCGAAGTCCACTTTCAGACAGCGGTGTTTTGCATCAGTATTTGTAACCACAAACCAGGAGTGGGTCCAAAGCCCATTGCAAAATCCATTATAATTTTTCTCTGTAGGTTCCATTCCTGGTTTTCATTTACAAATACTGATTCAAAATACAGACTAAATACTGACCATGTGAAAGTGGCCTAAGGTCTTATTTACACAGCAGCCTGGATGTAACATAATAACATAGTTTATAAAATTGAAAAAAGGCTTAGGTCAGCCTATTATTTCCTCTATAGAGGACATAGACAATGCCCCCTTTTTACAGTCCTGGCCATACCTTCAATGGGGGCAGACCTTGCAACTGCTATAGGGCCCAGGGGGAGTCCGGTACGGAACTCCTCTTTCCTGACACCAAAACACTAGTTGCCACTAGGCTGAGCTCATTGCAAAGAGATTATTTCTTCATTCCAGTAAATGGTAACTGTATAAATTCCTATGAACTGAGCTCCCCCTAGTGGTGACTGCAAACAGCCATCTTTGTGATAGAAGGGAAGCGGATTTGTCAAAGTTTTCTTGCCCATTGTCTACTGTGAATACATGGAGAAATATGGTGTTCAGAATGAGTGCCATATTTATGAAACACCTATTTGCACATTATCTATACTAATTTTTGAGGACAGAGTCCCAGTAATTTTTGTGAAGGCTTCTCTAAACTCAAATCAAAATTTGTCTTCTTGAAGTTCAGTGATTTGCAGCAGATGTCAACCTTCCTTCAGTCTCTGCTTGCAGTTTCCATCTGCCCTTCCTGTGGGAACACATAAGTATAAGGATAGAATGGTAGCCCTATCTAACTCCCATGATGCAGTAACTGAAAATGAAGATATGTATTTCTGTTTAAACTAAGCATCTAAAATGTAACTTTATTAGTAAAGGAGGTTTAATATACTGTATATTTGAAATGCAGGTCTGGAAAAAAAACATGAGAGTGCTTGTTTAAATTAACTGCTAGAGAAAGAAAGAGGCATGTTTTTCTAATAAGAGAAACTACTGTATATACTACAAAGTTTCTTGCATTCACCTATACTCTTGATTTATGGAAAATTTGTTTAAAGGTTAGTGACCATTAAAGATTTAGAGGGTAGATTATCATGACTCCTTAAGCCATGACTCCTTAAACCCTGTTTAGTAACTTTTTAAATGTCCATGATATTTTTATACCTGGGGAGGGGTACGAGTAGAATGGGGGCATTATGGGGATGGGGCAATCGACCCCAGCAAATTTACTAACATTTACATCTATTTTCAGGCTTAAAGGGAACCTGTCATCTCCGAAATACCCCCTGAACTAGAGTAAGCGGTGTATAGTATAAGTGATGTTGAATCCGAATATGTAAGTTTTATCTTCATACTCACTTCCATTCTGACGCTGTGCTCCCACAAACCGGCTGTAAAATGCATTTAGATGACTCTTCGAGTCCTCTCCATTATGTGAGTGAGCACCGGAGTCCTCTCAGTGCATTTTACTGCTGGTTTGTGGGAGCACAGCGTCAGAATGGAAGTGACTATGAAGATAAAACTTACATATTCGGATTCAGCATCACTTACACTATACAATACTTACTCTAGTTCAGGGGGTGTTTCGGAGATGACAGGTTCCCTTTAAATGATAATTAAAATCTAATCAATTCAGGGGCTGGAGTAGATTTCAATCTAGGTGCATGGCCCGGAGCCTAATTTAGTGAATTTAGTCACTGAAATGTAGCTTAAAATAAGTGTTTGTTAATACGATAAAGAGTTTTCCAACAAATGTTTGGAACTAGACGACATTAATTCCAGAATGGAGGTTCTTTTACACAGGAAAGAATGGAGCTCAATATAGATCAGCATCTAGGAAAGCGTTATTAGCAGCAGAATTGCTCTAAACCAAGTAAAATTGGAAAACAAAATCTAGTACGAACAGTAATAGGATTAGTTAGTGAGAAATAAAACTCCGCCACAAACTGGATAGATGTATGGGGAGACCGATGATAAATTAATATCAGCATATATTTCATGTGTGTTCACATATATCTTTAAATCATCAAATAAAACCTCATCACAAATGAATGGCCTGCTTTGAGTGTAATCATAGCTTCTTTCCAGATCTAGTGTTGCATGTTCACATTACTATTAGCCATAATCAATGCCATTGTTACAAATGATAGGTCACATAAAAACTGCTGCCTAAAATCTGTGTTAACTTTTCTGCCAAAGCAACATAATACAATAAACTATGCTGCAGAAGTTCATATTTCATATCAGCTGTGTTGAGTGATTCGGTATATGAATGCAGAAAGAGATGTAGGTTAGTAAGTAGACGCCTTGTGGTGACCTTGTCATTGTGATTCATGACAGAACCATCCTTGATGCTGTCATGAAAGGTTGGAAAGCTATGGAAATATTTATTGATAAAATGTATGCTAAATGATGACTAGTGTGAAATAGCATACAGTATAAAGCGAGCAGTCCTGTGCAAGCCTGATGAATGCAACTCTCCAGCCGAATGTTAAAGAGTTTTTTGGTTTTCTTTTAGTTAGACACAGACATGAAAAGAATGCATGTGTGTGCTCCATATCACAGATGTGTACCCATTCACTTGAATGGGTCCGCAATCCGCAAGATACAGAACGGAGGCACGGAGCGGAAGCACCGCAAAAAAATAGAACATGTTCTTTTTTGCAGTGCAGACTGAATCTTGTGGATCGCGGATTCATTCAAGTAAATGGGTCTACATCTGCAAACAGAATTCGTGGTCTGCAGCACTGGCACGGGAGTGGTTTTCCCCACTATGTTATATGTAATATGCAATGTATGGAGGTATTCACAGAAAATGGTGCACTACAACGGTGAATGCAATTGACGATATATGGCTAACCCTCACACTGATGTTAAAATAAGACTTTCGCCAATATATTCTTATATCAAGAACATACCTGAGCCCGAGCACCCCGTCAAGGTATCTCAATTGGCACGGGACCTAACGCTCACCCTACTATGGTATAGGTAATTGCAGATAGGGGCATGAAGTCCGACACACAGCAACCAGCTCCCAGTTACCTCCAGCGTGAAATCACACATACAATGGGAGGGGGGGCGGAGGCTGTGAGTGCCACCCATCCCTGATGTCATGTGACCCAGGCTGCAAAGGTGCACCTGAATGTTGCCCATTAGTCAAATCAAGGCACATTCAACCTGGAGTTGCCACACCTCCAGGTATAAATGTCCAAACACAGTCACAGAAAAAAAAGTGGTCTAAAATGGCAGAAAATGCTCAAAAAACCCAAATGCTGTTGCGCATTTATGACAGGGGGAGCAAATCCTGCACATGTGGACCGCTGCTGAACGTAATCCCCAGCAAAAATGCATACAATGGAGGATGCCTACAGCGGACCACATGTACCATAACAACATCCTACACAGGATAACCAAGTGAGCGGATGTGACAAACTATATAACAAAAATTCACAGAAAATGGTGCACTACAACGGTGAATGCAATATAATCGTCTGCATCCATTCAGAATGGATCTGGTTGTATTAGGCTACTTTCACACTAGCGTTTTTGCTGGATCCGGCAGGGTTCAACAAAAACGGTTCAGTCACGATAATATAACCATCTGCATCTGTTCTGAACGGATCCGGTTGTATTATCTTTTAAATAGCCAAGATCCGTCATGAACTCCTTTGAAAGTCAATGGGGGACCGTCCCCTTTGACTTACATTGTACGTCATGACGGATCCGTTTGGCTCAGCTTCGTCATGCGGACACCAAAACGCAGCAAGCAGTGTTTTAGTGTCCACCTCCAAGGCGGAATGCTGACTACACTGAAGCAAAACTGATGCATTCTGAACGGATCCTTTTCCATTCAGAATGTATTAGGACAAAACTGATCAGTAGAGATGAGCGAACATGCTCGTTCGAGCATTAGGGTATTCGCATATGCTCGCTACTCGGACGAGCATATCGCGATCCTCGAGGAAATGACAACTTCCTCTTCCTGCATGTTAGGCGCCTTTTTTCAGCCAATCAACATGCAGGAGAGTCATTGGTACCTCCTAGCAGCATGTGGGGCCCCTACAAGTCGATAGCAGGGATTGGCTGGCCAGATCAGATGAACTGGGAATATAAGAATCTGGTCCCGCGCTGCTCGCGTCATACGCCGTCTTCATGAGAGTGTTAGGGCCTAAATTTAGATGTTGGTTAGGCAGGAATCACCCACAAAGAACCCAACAGCCATTCTAAGGGCTACAAGCACCTTTTTTTTTGGTCTCCTCCAGGCTGCTGGCTGGGACTTGTAGTGCAGCTACCACCATCTTGGCTGCACACTGTACACAGTGACTGGTGGCAGAAGGGACAGCACGTGGTCCACACAGACCCAAAATAAATTGCCCAAAGTACTCATTTTTGCTGCTGCTGTACCTTGGCTTGCTGAGATCTGTAGTGCAGTCTAGGGAATACGTTTTTCTGTCATTTTAATACACTACAGTCCAGTGAACAATTATGTAGTGCACTGTACAGTAGCGTCAGTCTAGGGAATACGTTTTTCTGTAATTTCTATACACTACAGTCCAGTGAACAATTATGTAGTGTGCTGTACAGTAGCGTCAGTCTAGGGAATACTTTTTTTTATATATCCTACAGTGCAGTGAAAAATTGAGTGGTTTGCGGTGCAATAGCCTCCGTCTAAAGACTATGTTTTTCCTCTCAGTCATATATGCTACAGTGCAGTGAAAAATTGAGTGGTTTGCGGTGCAATAGCCGCCGTCTAAAGACTACGTTTTTCCTCTCAGTCATATATACTACAGTGCAGTGCAAAATTGTGTCGTGTGCTGCACACTAGCCGGAGTGTAGAAAATATACGTTTTTCCTCTCAGTCATATATACTACAGTGCAGTGCAAAATTTCTGTCGTGTGCTGCACACTAGCCGGAGTGTAGAAAATATACGTTTTTCCTCTCAGTTATACATTATACAGTGCAGTGCAAAATTCTGTCGTGTGCTGCACACTAGCCAGATTGTAGGAAATATACGTTTTTCCTCTCAGTTATATATCATACATTGCAGTGAAAAATTGAGTGGTTTGCGGTACAATAGCCGCCGTCTAAAGACTACGTTTTTTCTCTCAGTTATATATCATACAGTGCAGTGAACATACAAAATGTTGAACCCAAGGGCTAAGGGTCGAGGACGAGGACGTGGACGTGGGCGTTCAAGTAGTGTAGGGGGCAGAGGCCATGGTCCTGGGCAGGTTGACACAGTACATGTTGATGAGGGAGCAGTGGAACGCCGCAGAGTTTCGCTCCCTAGCTTCATCTCGCTTACTGGTTCATGTGGTACACCAATATTGAAACCACAACAGTGCGAACAGGTGATGACGTGGATAGCGGACAATGCGTTCAGTAATTTATCCACCACCCAGTCTTCCACGCAGTCCACCCACGCTAGCCAAGGGAGTAGACCTCTGTCTCCTCCAGCTCAACCTCCTTCCACCCAGCCTGCCCCCCCCCCCACCGAAAGTATGGATTCAGATCAGGCATACTCACAGGAACTCTTTTCAGGACCCTACCCAGAGACACAAACCACTGCTCAACAGCAACCTGAGCAGTTGCTCTGTCCCGATGCCCAAAATTTAGAACTTTCACAGTCTGTGGGTGATGAGAGTGTGGACTTAGTGCAAGTAGTACGTGAAGAGGTGTCGGATGATGATGATGATGATGATGATGATAATGATAATGATGAGACACGGTTGTCAGACAGTGATGTTGTTGTCAGGGCAGTAAGTCCGAGGGGGGAGCAGAGTGAGGAATCGGAGGAAGAGCTGGTGGATGATGAGGTGACTGACCCGAGCTGGGTTGGTAATCCAACTCAAGACAGTGATTCTGAGGGGGAGGCAAGTGCAGCACCAGAACAGGTTGGAAGAGGCAGTGGGGTGGCCAGAGAGAGAAGCAGGGCCAGAGCAGGTAGATCAGCAACTGTTTCACGGAGTCAAGCTTCTGTGCCGAGGCCTAGATATTCGCAAGTCTGGAGGTTTTTTTTAAAGAAAGTGAGGATGACCGATGGACTGTGGTGCGCAACCTGTGCCACACCAGGATCAGCAGGGGAGCCACCACTACCAGCCTAACCACTACCAGCATACGCAGGCATATGAGTGCTAAACACCCGACGCAGTGGAACCAAGGCCGTTCACCTCTTGCGGGTCACACCACTGCCCCTTCCCCTGTGTCACATGCTGGCTCGGCGAGTCAACCCCCCGCCCAGGACCCCGGCACGAGCGCCTCCCGCCCTACAACCACCCCTTCACCTCCACGATCCTCCACAACCTCCACCAATGTGTCCCAGCCCAGCGTTCAGCTGTCTTTGCAGCAGACATTTGAGCGCAAGCGCAAATACAATTCCAACCACCCACATGCACAAGCCCTAAATGTCCACATCTCCAAATTGTTGAGCCTGGAGATGCTGCCCTATAGACTGGTAGAGACTGAGGCTTTCCGCAACCTGATGGCGGTGGCTGTCTCTCGGTACTTGGTCCCCAGCCACCACTATTTTTCCCGATGTGCCGTCCCAGCCCTACACCAGCATGTGTCGGAGAACATCATCCGTGCCCTGACCAACGCGGTTAGTGATAAGGTCCACCTAACCACGGACACGTGGACAAGTGCTGCCGGGCAGGGACACTATATCTCACTGACGGCACATTGGGTTAACTTGGTGGAGGCTGGGAGCGAGTCTGACCCTGGGGCCGCTCATGTACTGCCCACACCGAGGATTGCGGGGCCTACCTCGGTCACGGTTTCTCAGATGTACTATGCCTCTTCCTCCAACCCCTCCTCCTCCTCCGAATTACCATCCGTGGGCACGGCGCCTTCAGTTGGTAGCTCTAGGCGCAGCAGCAGTGCCGTGGGTAAGCTCCAGCAGGCGGTGCTCAAACTGCTGAGCTTTGGTGACAAAAGGCACACCGCCCAAGAGCTGTTACAGGGCATCACGGCGCAGACTGATCTGTGGCTGGCACCGCTGAACCTCAAGCCAGGCATGGTTGTGTGTGACAACGGGCGTAACCTGGTGGCGGCTCTGCAACTCGGCAGACTGACACATGTGCCATGCCTGGCCCACGTGTTCAATCTAATAGTTCAGCGGTTCCTCAAGACATACCCCAATTTGTCAGATTTGCTCACCAAGGTGTGCCGCATCTGTGCGCATTTCCGCAAGTCAACCACAGATGCTGCCACTCTCAGGGCAGCGCAGCGGCGCCTACAACTGCCAGCTCACCGACTGTTGTGCGACTTGCCCACGAGATGGAATTCAACATTAAACATGTTATCCAGAGTTTACCAGCAGCACAGAGCGATTCTAGACTGCCAGATGTCAACTTCCACCAGAACTGGTAGTCAGGTCAGTCAGATTCCTCAAGTCTACAATGAGGAGTGGACGTGGATGTCTAATATCTGTCAGGTGTTGAGCAACTTTGAGGAGTCAACACAGATGGTCAGCGGGGATGCCGCCATTATCAGCCTCACCATCCCGCTGCTTTGCCTGTTGAAAAACTCACTGCTCAGCATGAAGTCAGAAGCTTTGCACTTGTCACAGGAGATGGGGGAAGAAGATACGTCGCTTGATAGCCAGAGCACCCTCCGGTCTGTTTCTCAGCGCGTATTGGAGGAGGGGGATGAGGATGAGGAGGAAGAGGAGGAGAATGTTGGCGAGACAGAAGAGGGTACCAATGCTCCGTCCTTATTAACTCTTGAGCGTGTATGGGCTGAAGAGGAGAAGGAGGAGGAGGAGGAAATGGAGACTCAGGCCAGTGAGGACAGGGAATTCTTGCGTGTTGGGACTCTGGCACACATGGCAGACTTCATGTTAGGCTGCCTATCCCGTGACCCTTGCGTTAGAAGCATTTTTTCAAACACCGATTACTGGGTGTTCACTCTTCTGGACCCACGGTACAAGCAGAACCTTTCCACTCTCATCCCTGTAGAGGAAAGGAGTATGAGAGTGAATCAATATCAACAGGCCCTGGTGCACAAGCTGAAACAATTCTTCCCATCTGATGCCGCTAGTGGCAGAGGGCGTGGTTCTGTGGGCCAAGTAGCGGGGGAGAGGAGGCGAGCAGGCAGCTTGTCCAGCACTGGCAGGGGAACGCTCTCCAAGGCCTTTGCCAGTTTTATGTCACCCCAGCAAGACACTGTCACCTGTCCCCAGTCTAGGCAGAGTAGGGGTGAGCTTTACAGATAGATGGTGAGGGAGTTCCTAGCTGACCATACCAACGTCCGTAGCGATCACTCTGTGGCCTGAACTGGCGTTGTACGCCTTGGAGGTGCTGGCCTGCCCTGCCGCTAGCGTGTTGTCAGAGCGGGTATTCAGTGCAGCTGGTGGCGTCATCACCGATAAGCGTACACGCCTGTCAACTGACAGCGCTGACAGGCTGACGCTTATTAAAATGAACAAAGTCTGGATTTCACCGGAATTCAAATCTCCAGGGGAAAGCAGCTAAAGAATAAGATTCCTTATGTATCCGATTCCTCTCCTCTACTCCTCCTCCTCCTTCTCTTTATTACCAAATGCTGACCCAAAAGGGAATTTTTTAGAGGTCCAACTGGCACTCTTTTAAGACAATGTTTCCGGAGGGCCACCTACAGGCCCTCTCTCCAAACAATTTTTCAGGAGCGTCAACTACAGACACTGTAAAACAATTTTTCAGGATCGTCAACCACAGACACTAAAAAATTTTGTTTTCGGAGGGTCGACTTCAGACACTCCAAAAAAAAATTTTTGGGAGGCTCACCTACAGCCATTTGACTGCAATCTCAGTCGGACAAAGGCATTGGTGGAGTCACCGCCATGCTGTGTCAGGCTAAATTTTTGGGTGGTTCACCTGCTACCTCAGTCTAACTCGATCACTGTTGTCACCGCCGCCATATAGGGTCATGCTAAGTTTTTATGTGCTTTGCCTGCTCCCGCAGTGTAGCTCGGTCACTCTGTAGTCACAGCCATATAGGGCCTCGATAAATTTTTATGTGCCTCGCCTGCTCCCGCAGTGTATCTCGGTCACTCTGTAGTCACAGCCATACAGGGCCACGATAAATTTTTATGGTCTGGGAGAGCACAATTGCCTTGTGGGTCACCACCAGGCTGTTGCCTGAGAATTTGGGGTAATGGTGGGATTAGGCAGCCTCAGAGGCATCCATGCATGCTGCCCCTGCTGTTTCCTGTCCATTTCCGTGGTGTTTCCATCATTTTCTGAGGTTTCCAGGTTTTCACCCAGCCTTCCCTAGGCAGAGCCTTGGTCCCCTGCAAAAAATGCTCGAGTCTCCCATTGACTTCAATGGGGTTCGTTATTTGAAACAAGCACCCGAGCATCGGGAAAAATTCGACTCGAATAACGAGCACCCGAGCATTTTAGTGCTCGCTCATCTCTACTGATCAGTCTTGGAAGCGTTTTTGCAGATCCATGACGGATCCTGCAAAAACGCTGGTGTGAAAGTAGCCTTATCTCTAAAATGACCAAGATGGATCTGGCACTAAAACCATTGTAAATCAATGGGCACCAGATCTGTTTTCTTTTGTGTCAGAGAAAACTGACCCAAATAGAGAATTCTGCAGCACTCCTTAAGTTTCAGTATGCCAAGTATTGTTTTATTCAAGTCAGTTCATCTTAAACAAAGCTTTGTTTAAGATGCACTGACTTGAATAAAACAATACTTGCCATACTGAAACTGGAGGAGTGCTGCAGATTTCTCTATTTGGATCTATATGTGGGACTGACTCTGCTTGCACCAGGAGGCCTCCTAAAACTGTGGATTAAATGGATATACCTATTAAGGTAATGTAGTGCTGCTCCACTATGAACTTTTTTTCTTCTTCTTCGAGAAAACAGATCTGGTACCATTGACTTACATTTTGTTTCATGCCAGATCCGTCTTAATCAGTGACACACTCAAAAACGCTGCTTGCAACACTTTTATGTGCATCATGGGAATGCAATGTGTATTGTGGTGCACTCTGTTCCGTTTTGTCCCCATTGACAATGAATGGGGACAAAACTGAAGCGTTTTCCTCCGGAAGGAAAACACAGATGTGAAAGTATCTGCGGAATAGGTGCGGGCCCATTCACTTCAATGGCCGGCGTGGGATCTTGCCGAGCCGTGGCTCCGCAAGAAAAAATAGAACATGTCCTATTCTTGTCTGCAATAGCGGACAAGAATAGGCATTTTGAACGGGGCAGCCGGTCATGTTCCGCAAATTGTGGAAAACATGCCGGGCGGAATCCGTGGTATTGCGGATCCGCATTTTTGCGGATCCCCAATACTACGGCCATCTGAATGGCCCCTAAGTTAGTTCTAGTGTGGCCTGCTACTGTACTTTAAATCAATAGGTAATTTTTATAAAAATGAATGCATTAGAGAAGCGGCAATGTTGTCTACTTTATATTAGGACTAGCTGAAGGACCCGGCTTCGCCCGGGTATATTTGATCTATTTCATTTAATGTTTGTGTGTGTGACGTAAAAAAATTTCGAGAGTGACCTCTACAGCAGCCCGCCCCTTATAACTGTGACCTCCACAGCAGCTAGAGTGGCCACTGTCTTCACCCCAGAAAGCCAGACCTCACCGACCATTCCCCCAAACATGAAACAGTGCCCTTGGTTACCATGAAGACACACCACTAAACATGAGGCCAGGCCCCCTGGCTCCGTGAAGACACGGAGGAGAAGCTGCCTGAGCGTGAGCTACTGAAAGGGTGGACATCCCTATGTCCATCCAGGCACTGTGCTGGACTGAGGACAGAGAGCCAGAAAACCGGACTGTCCAGCCTAAAGCCAGACACTGGCCACCCCAACATCAGCCTGCCCCTAGGGTGGCCAGAGGTCCAGTTTTAGGCTGGACAGTCTGGCTCTCAGACTCCCTGTCCACTGTCCGGCGCAGTGCCTGGACAGACACAGGGATGTCCACCCTTTCAGTAGCTCACGCTCAGACAGCTTCTCCTCCGTGTCTTCATGGAACCAGGGGGCGTGGCCTCGTGTTTAGGGGTGTGGCTTCATGGGGACCAGTGGCACGGCTTCATGTTAGGGGAAGGCTGGACATTCTGGCTTTCAGACTACCTGTCCTCTGTCATGCACAGGGCCTGGATGGACACAGGGGGCGTGGCCTCTTGTTTAGGGGTGTGGCTTCATGGGGACTGGTGGCACGACTTCACATTGGGGGAAGGCTGGACATTCTGGCTTTCAGACTCCCTGTCCTCTGTCATGCGCAGGGCCTGGATGGACAAAGGGGGCGTGGCCTCTTGTTTAGGGGTGTGGCTTCATAGGGACCGGTGGCACAGATTCACGTTAGGGGAAGGCTGGACATTCTGGCTTTCAGACTCCCTGTCCTCTGTCATGCGCAGGGCCTGGATGGACACACGGATGTCCTTTTGAACAGCTCACTCTCAGACAGCAGCACTGTGCTGTCTGAGCATGAGCTGCAGGGAGAAAGTCACACTCCCTCCCACCCCTGCAGCTGACAAAAGTTGATTTTTACCTTCATTTTTTCAATCCCGGTCAGATGCGGAGTGGAAGGGGCGTGGCCTGACTGAGTCGGGGGCGTGACTTAGTGGGACCTGGGGCTGGGGCTTTTAAGTCCTTCTTTTGAAGGTCACCTGAATTACAGGCCGATGCCATAGTAATTTCGGAGGAAAGAGGAAAGAAAAATTCACATTATATGAGGTAATGATTGATGATGAGTAAGTCTAAAACATAAGTTATATTTAACCAGAATACCCCAGTGTCATCCACAGCGCTCTGCCCCTTTAAAGCAGACCTAAAGCAGTGAACTGGCTATGTTGTTATAGAAACCTGATGTGTGCCTGTGAGCTTCTATTGGCTGATAAGGGTCATGTGACCAGACTACTATTGGCTAATGCATTTTTTTGGGAATATCTCAGGAACGGTACGTCCTGGAGAGTTGAAAACTTTTCTAAAACCTTCCTGGACACCTGATGTACATGTGTGCCAAATTTTGTGATTGTAGCTGCAGCGGTGCAGATTCCTTTAGCGGACATACACACACACACTCAGCTTTATATATTAGATGTACAACACTTAAAAGTAAATTTCCTTTTCAATAATCACTGTTTTGAACAACTTTTGGGCTCACATTATGTCAATGTTGTCAGGGAAGTCCTTTATCATGTTTTAGGGTGCAAGGTGGCAAACTCTTATATAAGGATGAGCAACAGGAAAAAAAAATATAGATCAGTGTTTGTAGTTTGTCCCTTATAAAACAATATATCAAACATATGGAAAGCTTTGCACCAAATGCAAATGTATCACATTTGTAAACGGTCTTCATTAAAATATTCCTACCATTCTGCTGTTGCAGAGTATGTGCAATCTCTTTATTTAGCTTGTTTTGCAGCTGCTTCTGTCAGTACACTGCTCCTGGCTGTGTTGCCACTCTCTGCCCTCCTCTCTCATTGTTAGAGTTAGCAAGAAGGAAGGTAAGGAGGATATATATGTTAGATCAGACAGTGGAGAGGGGAAAATCATCCAAGTCTTCAGGGAAGGCATTTCACACAAGCTGAACTGTATCAATAAATTTCATATTGAGGATATGAAGATGAATGAAAGCATAAAGATTTCAGCATGAAGTTAGTGGAACCTTTTTAATTCCAGCTCTATTTTTCCAGATGCAGTGGTGACGTCATGTCAACAACACATGACCGCTGCATCTAGTGATTGGCCTTTTTGGATGCACTGCTGATGCCAGTGATTCCCTGCAGTGGTCATGTGTTTTTAACGTTATGTCACCCCTGCAGCTGGGTACATAGAGCCCAGCTGGGAGAACCAGAGCGGCGGCACAGGATCTGTTAGGTAAGTACTTGCCCATTCTTTATTTGTTTATACTAATATTTCTACTTACCCAACACTTTATTTATTTTTTGCTTTTTGATTTGTAAGGTTTCACATATTCCCCTTGTAATGAGACACTTTTGCCTCAGCTTGCCAGGAAGAAAAAAAAATGGGTTGAATATAATAGAAGTTCTGAAGCAGGTGCTGTGCATCTGCACAGTGGAAATTGATAGACTAGCTCTCAGGCTTTATAGATTTTCTATTTTCTTTCCTAGCGTAATATAATAAACTGATAAATAAGTGTCTGTTAGATGAGGGAGGAGGACAACTCTGTTATTTATTTGTATTGCTGAGAATGCTTCCATTAAAACATTAAAAGGCATATACCGCATCTACTGCTTTAGTATCTTCAGTCTCAAATAAAGAATCTATGCACTGAACTGCAGATGGTACCAGAAGAATAGAAAAAGCTTAAAAGAATCCTTGATTCATAGGCTACTGGACATTTTCTTTCACCTCATTGTATTCTGTACTTGTAATTTTTTTCATAGAATGAACTCTGTATTATTCAGTGACATTATCTTTCTTCATTTAACATCTCAATAAATGCTTCTAGCAATCCAATTGTTCCTTGCACAAGAAAACAGGAAATTAAATATTGCTGAAGCGATGTTCGTGTATGAAAAGAATAGAAGAGTTTGTATTAAAAAAAAAAAAACACAATGGATGTTAACTAGTGTGACCCTATATGGTAGCAGATCAGAGAGCGAAGAGGGGGGAAAGCATCCAAGCCTCCAGAGAGGGCATATCATGCACACTGAACTGAATCAGTAGGTTGCAAATTGCATGATGGGGTTTGAATATGAATGTAAGCAGGAAGATTTCTACATGACGTTAGTGAAACCTTTTTAATTCTAAACAGCCACTAACATTTAAAAATAATTTTTCCATATCAAGGAGTTTGGCCATCTCAGACATTGATGGCATATTGCTAGGCTATGCCATCAATGTCAGATAGGTGGTGGTCCTACCTCTGGGACAAACTCCTATCTCTAGAATGAGGCCCCCAAAGTGAAGGAAAGCACATTGCGCATGCACGCCATGCTCTCCATTCATTTATATGGGAGTTCTAAAAATAGACGAGCAGACAAGCTCAGCTACTTTCAGAAGTCCCATAGTTGTGAATGGAGATTGCATCGAGTATACATGGCCACACTTTCATTCCTGCTATGGGACTATAGAAACAGGTCAGCCCGCACTTGTACTCTGCGCTCTTCTTCACTTCGGGGTCCCATTCTGGAGCTAGGAGCAGGTCTCATAGGTGGAACCGCATCTATTTAATATCGATGAAATATCCTAGCAATATGCTATCAATATCTAAGAAAGGAATACCCCTTTAACATGTTGGAAAAAATCATGTACCAAACTAAATAGCAGTACTAGGCATAACTCAGTCTCAACTTTTCCTGGAGTGATAGAAAACTCATAAATGCCTAGTTTACTTTTAGCAGCTGCATTAAAACTTTCAACAAGGATTACAAAGCCATTCTGAGATTGGCTTTGAAAGTAAGGAAACCAGCCAACCAGGTCTAAGAGATCTGTTTGCTGACAGATCCACGCTGGGATGTGTATGAAAAGAAGAGTTGAAACGTGTATAATGGATGTTAATTAGTGTGACCCTATGTGGTAGGTAAAATGATTAAAGGGAGTTTATCACCTTGTTTTCAAAGATTAAACTACTGGCAGCACCATAAAGTACACAAAAACAGTGTCAGCAGACAACTTCATGAGCAATGGATCTCACTGGTGTCAATCACTGACATCATTTTTATGTACATTAACCAACTAGTCAGATCAGCATCAGATGTTGGCAGGTTTTGATCCACCATCAGCTTTACTGGGGTAAACTATAAAAATGATATCCTTTGTAATATATATACACCTTTGAAATTTTCCTCCATCCCTGCTCACCAATTCCTATGGGTATCCATTCTTTAAAAATGATATGATGTCTGGGCATTCTTCTTTGACTTCACTCATTAAGGAGCCATTTTTGCTAAGAAGACACAAGTTCAAAAAAAAGTTTTCTTTTTGACTTGTGTATAATTCTACATATTCTAGCCATAAAAGGATTCTAGGAGATCAACAATTCTGATATCCTGAAACCACTCCATCTGGCATCAATAACTATTTCATGGCTATTTAGATAACATTTCTTATTTTTAACCAGTGATCTCCAGCTGTTTGGGTATTCTGGGAGATGAAGGTTCCCATTAGCTCAAGCGTCACAGTTTTGAGAATACTGATCTTGTCCATGTCTTCATGGTTTTGTGATTATTACATATGGACAATAGCATGTAAATCTTAGTCTGTCAGTGGTTCAGTTCCTGAGATCCTGGCAAGCAGCTGATGTTGCTGGAGTAAAATCTTGCCTGGTCCTCATTTTGGACAATGCAGGGAAATATACTATTACATGGCAGCCAGTCAGATATATGGCTGCCTGTATAATACATGTGAGACTTGCCTAAGCAAGAGCTACTTTGGCTTATGGAAATTGATAGAATTTGCAGGCTGCAATCCACTTACCTACTTAGGCTTTCCTTCACCTATGGCAAAACTTAGCAGGAATTTAAATGATTGAAATACAAGTTTTACTAAACCTTTTCCCAGAAAACTATATATCAATCTGCTCAGCTCCTCCTTCTCTATAACATGCTGCCTGCAGATTCATTTGCATTTTCATGGTGACAGGTTCCCTTTAAAGGGATTGTCCAACCATGAAAAAGTATGCAAATTAGAATGTAATAAAATAGCAAAGGAAGTCGTACTCACCTTACCAATCCCCCGTTCGTTCGGTTTCATTCTATAACTAGAGATGAGCGAATCATTCAAAATTTTATTCGCCGAACATTCGTCGAACTTTTCATAAGATTCGTATATTCTACGAATCTATTCGATGAATCTGCGTACAAATGATACATTATTATGTGGCGTTTTGCAAACATTCGCTCACTAATAACGAACGTTCAGTTTTAAAAGGTACGCAACTTCTTTGAACACATACGCATGAGCGTACACATTGCATACGAAAATGACAGGCTTTGCTGGAGTGGATTGGTGGAGCAGGAGGAACGCTCTGGGTCTGACCCTTTGCTACATATGCATACTGTATCAGCAGATGACAGCAGATCATCTGGCTGAGACTGAGATGAACGTGCCATCCACTCCACTATGTCATCCACTTTCTCCTCCACTACAATTTTGCGCCTTGGTGGGTTAGCCCGGTGGAACACCGGCCAAGTATTGCGAATACTGCAAGTAGAAGCTCTGGCTACAGGTCCTTTGTCAGTGCTGCCCTGTGCCACCTTCTTTTTTTAGAGCTTGAGGTCTGGCTGGAACTGGACCCCTTTTGCTTATCCATTCCAGACATTTTTCACTTGACTCTGTGGCCCTGCAGCTGATCTTTGTCTTTGTCCCTGTCTCTCTCCCTGCCTGATTAATTACTGGCCCTGCACTTGCCCTGCAGTGTCCCTGATGTGTAATATGGATTCCCTGAACAATTACAACAACACAGGTCTCAGTCTTTAGGAACTTCACACACAGTGCTTCTGCTCGTCTTAGCAGTCGCAGCAGAAGTGACGCATCACTGGCTTACCAAGCCTGAGCCAATCAGAGCAAGCCCTGCCCACTAGGTCAGGTGACCGCTTTCTTCCCGGGCTTTTGCACACGAATAACGAACTAACAGTAAAAATTCGCTAAGTAATTGAATTTGTATGCAACAGCGTATAGAGTAACTTATACGTAGCATTAGAGTACAATTTATCGGACAAGTACGTAGCGAATGCGTAGAAAGCCTTAGGAACATTTTCGAATCTTAACGGAGCGAATCTCCAAATATTCGGATTCGCTTCGCAGCTGAAAATTTCCAAGATTTGATACGAAGTAACGAATCGGCGAATAGATTCACTCATCTCTAATGATAACATTTTACTTTGTTTTCAATATATTTTTTCATAATGGTTACCTTAGTCCAGAGTTTAAGCCCTGAGCCTTGAGTTAAAGCAGAGTGGATTGTTGGTGTCTCCCACCCGCACCCAGCACCTTTAAAGGAAGTTTAGACGGGCTGATGGAGCGAACAATTTTTGGTAAGGAAGCGTTCCTTCCCAACAGTCGGCTGCTCATACAGTGAAGGAGACTGCTGTATTTACATGCAACGATTTCCTTCACAGTATGAGGAATCGCTATAGCGATACCTTGTCTCCATACAGAATCATTGATTCTGGGCAGCAGATAAATGTTTAGACAGCACGATCTGCTGCACAGAAAGGATAATTGATGTCCCTGCATGAACGTCAGAATCGAGTGTTTTGCTTGTTCATCGGGTGATCGGCGGCAAATTTAGATGGCCAGATAATCAGGAACGAGCAGTCGCAGGAATGGTTGTTCCAGATAATCTGGACAATTATTGGATCATCCAAATCCACCTTTAGTCTTCATTTAGTAAAAGAAGTTTATTGCAGAACAACCAAATTTCTCTCCAGTTCAATGGCTATTTTTTTTAGGTTGAGCTTTCATTTTTAAAGTTGGGCTATATGAAATACTTTTATTGCAGTATTGTGAAGGTGTTTGCTAGCAGAGATTGGAAATCAAAGTAACATTGAATATTTTACAGGATAAATGCCAGAAAACAAAAACCCTGGCAGCCTAATTATTGAACAGATTGCATGGATTTTGCAGTGCTAAGTAGACTAACTGATTCTTATACTGCTGTTTAGAGAAGAGGGTTAGTCAAATTGTTATAAATCATTATTATATTTAGATATAGTATTCTGCCAGATTTATAAAGGCAATATATGTGGAATATGGAATATGCTAGCGTCATATCATATAAACAATAATAACAACAATAATAACCATAATATACTCATGCACTTCTGTGGCTTGAGGAGGCCAAAGGTCCCTCTGATGCATTAAAATACACCATTATTATAAATTGCACAAGGTAACTGAGGGCGCTCAGTTTCATATTATGCCTCTGCAGGTAATGCATGAAACAGCATAAACTTTTGGTTCAGTTAAAAACAGCTGCCATTTGTTGGAGTAATAGCATTCAACCCAATTATAAATGCACTGTAGACTCGTTAAAAATTATTCTATTTATCACTAAAATAATCTTAAAGGCATACTTTTATTATAAAGTGGTAATCTTTGTTATATTTTAAACTAGAAAAGCATGGATAGCACATCCACAAGCTACGCATTGATTTTGTGCATAATTAATAAACTGTACACAAGGCACTAAGTATACTTTTTGATCACTCACCATGCCACAGTGGCTTTTTTGAGTGAGGTCCATATGCTAAATTGGCGCAGCACCACTAACATCCACCATCACTGGAGCACGACCGCGGCATGACCCAGTAGACCAACGACACCCCTGCTGTCAGGCTAAACCCACCTTGGCACTGGGTCCCACCAGCCCCCAGCAACAACAGCTGCCATGCAGCATCGCACCATGTAAGCAGATCAAAAAGCTCACTTTTCCATGTGGTCTCAGAAACTAAACTAAGACCAGGTAGAATTTAACCCTTGTTCAGTCTCCTTCTAATAAAACGCATGAGTTGAATTGGAGGATTGCTGATACCATGAAAAAAAAAAACAAAAAAAAAAAAACAAGGGGCAGTCGTGCCACAGTTTAGTGTGGGGACCCACTCAAAAGACGCCTGTGATGTGAGTGAGCTTATGCATTTTGATCAAAAAGTATACTAAGTGTCTCATATATAGTTTAAAGAGGACCTTTCATGGGTCCACACACTGCTAAATAAGTAGCAGGTTTTGGAGGGCATGGGCCGGGGAGTTGGGGGTACTTACTATTTCTTCAGGGCGCAGCTCCGTTGGCCCGCTGCGCCCCTGTGAAGATGCGGCGCGCGCTATGCAAATTCATAGCATCGGAACAGGGAGGAGGAGACGCCAGGGATTCTCAATGGGCGTCTCCTTGTCCCTGTCTGTAGCGCTGTCCAATCGCAGCGGAGAGTGTCACAGCCAGGGAGGAAACCTTCTCCCTGGCTGTGACGCTCTCCGCTTCGATTGGACAGCGCTACAGCTAGGGAGAAGGAGACTCCCATTGAGAATCCCTGGCATCTCCTCCTCCTATCTTCACAGGGGCGCAGTGGGCCAACGGAGCTGCGCCCTGAAGAAATAGTAAGTACCCCCAACTCCCCGGCCCATGCCCTCCAAAACCTGCTACTTATTTAGCAGTGTGTGGACACATGAAAGGTCCTCTTTAATAGCTATGCTGAAAAGCAAAAGATCAATGCATAGCTTGTGGATGTGTGATTCATGCTTTTTATTTAGTTCACAATATTTTTCGTTAGGAAACTCAATATTAATAGAAACCTTTTTTAGATTATACTATGTCATTGAGAAGTAAATGCAAAATACTATTTTTCTATAGCAGTCAACACAAATGATGAAACCTCCTAAATAGGTGATCCATTTTTAGTTTACTGCTGCTGTGAGGGTAAGATGTTATCTGCATGGTAATCCTAATGGTGATTGTCATGATAATTGGGATACCAGTATACAGATAACATTACAATTCTATTGTTCTCTTGATAGGCCTAAATAAAGATGCCGACAGAAGAGTATGGATTTGATTAGTATAATTTGCGATTCTGTAATTGATTCACTACAGGGGAGGCTGAGAGAAAGTCTGACAGAGAGTTGAGAGAGACCGTCTGCCTTGCTAAAAGTCCAGACATATAGAAATTTAAGAGACAGGGCAGGAAGCAATACACATGGTTGAGTAAAAAAAAAAAAAAATATATGCAAAAAAAATCTACTCGTTTCTAATAAATAACATAGAACAGCCACATATAGGTTATATATATGTGATAACATTTTTAATGAAAGTGTAACTGTTATGTTATTACCAGCATACAGACCTCAGGTGAAAATCAATAAGCCTGTTTAAAAGCAGTTACGAGTGTGGCCAGAGTGGTAATCAGAGACACTCCAAGATTGTTTTGAGATCACTGATTGGAATGTGTTCAGAGATACTGCCACCTACAATGTAACTGTAGACCTTCAGGAGTATACAGAGACTGTCTCTGCCTATATTACTAAATGTATGGATGATGTAACTGTTCTTAAGACCATTGCTATCAGTGCTAATCAGAACCCATGGTTCACAAGTGAGGTGTTTAAAGGGGTTGTCTCACTTCTGTAAGTGGCATTCATCATGTAGAGGAAGTTAATACAAGCCACTTACTAATGTATTGTGATTGTCCATATTGGTTCCTTTGCTGGCTGGATTCATTTTTCCATCACATTATACACTGCTAGTTTCCATGGTTACAGACCACCCTGTAATCCATCAGTAGTGGTCGTGCTTGCACACTGTAGGAAAAAGCGTCAGCCTCTCTGGTGGCTGGGACCGTAGAAGGGCACATAGGCTAGTGCTTTTTCCGATATTATGCAAGCACGGCCACCACTGATGGATTGTACGGTGGTCTGTAACCATGGAAACGAGCAGTGTATAAATTGAGGGAAAAATGAATCTAGCCAGCAAAGGAAGCAATATGGACAATCACAATACATTAGTAAGTGATTTGTATTAACTTTATCTACAGATAAATGCCACTTACTGAAGTGAGACTTAAGCTTTTGAAGGTCAGGAATACCTTCAAGGCAGAAGACCAGGAGGGGCTGAGGAGAGCTAGAAAAATGATTTGGTGTGAGATATCAGGAGGGCAAAGATGCAATATTCTAGGAGGAGCGGTCATTGTTTTAATGACCGTACAGATTCTCGGAGCATGTGGTGAGGGATCTAATCCATTACAGACTATTAGTCACCCTCAAACACAACAATATTCCTGCACAAAAATCCTCCCCTGAAGATGCTGAGCAGGTGCTGGTGTTGTTCCTGGCAAGTGTGAAAAGATCGTTCAGCAGTATTAATGTCTGGAAAGCTTCTGGCCCAGACAATATACCTAGGTGTGTGCTGAGAGATTGTGCAGGGGAACTTGCAGCTGTTCTTGTGGATACTTTTAATATCTCATCGAGCCAGGCTGTTCTTCCTATTTGCTTTAAGGCTTCCGCTATAATTTTGTTGCAAAGAAAGTGTAACAGTTTCGTTTTAATGATTAGCACCCACTGGCTCTCACTTCAATTCTTATGAATTGTTTTGAGAGATTAGTTATTCAACACATTAAGTCTGTCCTTTACCCTTGTTTGGATACCTTTCAGATTGCATATTGGTCAAATCGTTCGACTGATGATGCCATTTTTATTGCTGTTCACACAACTCTTACACACTTAGATAAAAAAGCTTCCTATGTCATAATGCTATTTATTGATTTTAATTTGGCATTCAATACCATTATTCCTCTGCAGCTTATTTCTAAACTGGATATGTTGGGGTTGAAAACTCCACTATGCAATTGGTTTCTGGACTTTTTGACTGGGAGACCACAGGCTGTGTGGGTCAGCAGTAATACATCTAGTACCATCATTGTAAATATGGGAGTACCTCAAGGGTGCTTGCTGAGTCCTCTCTTGTTCACTCTGATGACACATGATTGTATACACATATATGGTTCTAACTCTTTTAAGTTCACAGATGACATGACTGTGGTGGGTCTCGTCAGCGACAATGATGAGACCAACTACAGGTATGAGGTGAGCCATCTTGCTTTGTGGTGTAGCCAGAACAATCTCTCCTTGAACATCGATAATACCAAGAAGATTGTTGTAGATTTTTGGGCCAGCATGCTCCTCTATCAATGGAGTTGCTGTGGAGAGGGTAAGTAGCACCAAGTTTTTGGGAGTGCACCTTTCTGAGGATTTTTCCTGGGGTAAGAATACAGTTGCATTACCAAACATGGCCTATAAACAGCTTTATTTTCTTTGAAACTTAAGAAGAGCTAGAGCCCCGACTCAAAATATGTGCACATTTTACAGAGATGCTCTTGAAAGCATTCTAACAAGTTACATTATAGTGTGGAATGGGGCCTGTACTGTGTCTTGTCGTAATACTCTTTAGCATATTGTAAAAGCAGCTGAGAAGATTGTTGGTATCCCTTTGCCCTCTCTTCAGGAAAAATACACAGAGCCATTGGCATGGCTGGAGACCCTACTTATCCGCAATATTGGTATTTTAGCCTGTTGCCATCAGGGAGAAGAATAAAGAGTCCTCAGGCTAGAACTAGCAGATAGAGACAATTCTGTCCACCACGCTGTTAGAATGCTAAGTGCTTTGTCATCTTAACTAATTTAGGATCGGGATTCTTTTACATTGGATTTTATTTTTTTTATTGGATTGCATTATCATTAAGATGAATTGTTGGTAAAATATTTTGTATGTTTTTATACATGTGTTCTTGTCAATTATATGGGTTACATAATGGGTTGAGAGAGATATGACATTTTGATCCTCTGAATGTTTTGTAAGTACTGCAGTATTGATAATAAAGTAGACGTTGACTTGACTTTGACCTAACTGGGGGCTCACGGATAAGACCTTATTCTAGTTGTAAAGAGCCATAATATGGAATCTATAGAAGTCTATAGGGTCCTGGAATCTGACAGCTAGAGATAAGCGAATTGAACCATCTGAAGTGGAAATTGATCCGAAGTTTAGGAAAAATTTCATTCGCAACAAATCTGAATTTCCTTGTGCCTCATGGTAACAAATCAGTTTTTTACTAAAATGGTATGTGTTACAAAGTGAAAGTAAGAAGCTCGGGAACGTGATATGACCCATAATGCCTTTCAGCCAGCCAGTCCACAGTTAGCTGTCCCCTGTGGTGCCACAGCCCGTGTAGTCTCCACTATTTTACCGTAAGCTAAACATAGGGAGAAACGTGGCAAGCACTAGGGACAGTGTTTCAGAAAGCTTTTAATTGTAGAATATTGTGGGAGAGTGCAGGGACAGTGTGGTGAGATCGTAGGGAGAGTTTTCAGACACTGTAGGGAGAGCATAGGCAGACTGCAGGGACAGTGCATGGTGAGTGTAATCGTCCTGTGGATCTTGTTCAAATTCTGCGTCATTCATACTTAATCTGATCTGTTATACATAGACTTACTGTGTGTCAGACTCAGTGTCAACAAGCGGTCTAATATATAAGTGCGTTTATGTAGTACACTTGCTGCGCCATTCATACTTAATCTGTTCTATTATACATAGACTTACTGTGCGCTAGACTCAGTGTCAACAAGCGGTCTAATATATAGGTGCATTTATCTAGTACGCTTGCTGTACCATCCACACTTAATCTGTTCTGTTATACATAGACTTACTGTGCGTCAGACTCAGTTTCAACAGGCGGTCTAAAATATAGGTGCGTTTATCTAGTTAATCTACTGTGTCATTAGGATTTAATCGGTTGAATTAATCTGTTGAATCTGTTGCAGGTTGAATCAATTGCGGTGTAGGGCACAGAGCAATCTAATTGAATGGTGTCCACATTGATTAATAGAAAACCAATTCTATTAGTCCCTGATTCACAAATTCTGGGTAATACACCTGTCTCATTCTACTGTTTGTGGTGTGTCCACATTGATTAATAGATAAACAATTCTATTAGGCTCTTATTCACAAATTGGGGTGATACACCTGTCTCTTTCTACTGGTAGTGGCATGTCCACATTGATTAATAGATAACCAACTCTATTAGTTCCTGATTCACAAATTGGGGTGATACACCTGTCTCATTCTGCTGTTTGTGGTGTGTCCACATTGATAGTTAACTGCTTCTATTAGTCAAAAGGTACTGTCATTTAGAGTTACAGAACAGTCTTATTTCACACCATGTGGGCGGTGCAAATACATTGATTCTTTGCACTGCAAAGTTGCCCACAAGTTGATCATTGTTCTTTGCCAGAAAAATTGTTTTATCCGAAAAATTATTCTTTTATCGAAAAGATTGGTCTTGGAGCTTAAACATTTGTCCTTTAGGGAATAAATTAGTCTTTTACCAAGTAGATTAGTCTGCTCCAGTATTACAATCCCCAATCGCTATGATGACCAATGTTGGCTAGTTACACGGTGATCCCTTCAGTCCAACGCATGCAGTACCAAACATGTAAGGGCCTCACAGAACAGTTAGTGCTAAATGCCAGTTGGCCCTCCAGGAAGTTGGAAGCAGTAGTGTTCAACTTAGGCCTTATTCACATGACAGTGTTTTGGTCAGTGATTTCCATCAGTGATTGTGTGGCTAAACCAGGATTGGAGCCTCCACAGGCATAAGGTAAAAGGGAAAGATATGCACCTGTTCTGTGTTCAGAGCCGAACCTGGTTTTGGCTCACAATCACTGATGGAAATCACTGACCAAACACTGATGTGGCCTTAGTGTCATTATTAGAGTATGGTTACAGATGCAAGGAAGAGCTTTTTGACTGCAGCAACTTTAATTAGACATTATTGTACATCTTACAAGGCTGAGGAGGCATAACCCACAACTGTCAGTGAAGGTTAGACACACGATGATCTCTTCAGTGTAGCGCTGGCAGCCCGCACATCTAAGGTAATCACAGAACAGTAAGTGCTAAATGCCAATTGTCCTTCGAACGTGTTGGATGTGGACCGTCTGGGGTCAAATAACTTTTTGTATTTGGGTTAAAACCAGATGAACTTGGTGGATGGATCAAACATGGCATCTGGTTTATTTACATAAGGGAGGAGTCTCTTTGGTTATTGGAATGAACTACACAAATCGCTGCACCAACTTGACCTAAATTCATTGTAGCTAATAAATTATTTTAGTCACTGTTTTGCATCAGTATTCGATCAACCAAAAGCAGGCGTGGGTCCAAAACACAGAGGAGATGCAAATAATTCCATTACATTTTAGCTTTGTTTTTGACCCACTCCTGTTTTTGGCTTACAGTTACTGATCAAATATTGATCCAAAACACTGACAAAATACTGACCATTTGAAAGAGACTTTATAGATGCTCAAAATATAGGTTGTATTTGGTTTATGTTCTTCTGACATATCAAAAGAACAGTAAAATAAACAGTGATGTCAACATAGGCTTACTGCCACTGCTGCTGCCCCCCCATTCTGTCATAGGTCCACTATTGTCACCATTACTGCCACTGCTGCTGCTTCCACCATAGTCCCCACTCATGGGGCACTACCGCTGCTGCCATCACCATCCACGCTTTTTCATGGGACCACCATTGTCATGATTACTGCCACTGCTGCCACTCTGTCATGGGGCCACTAGTGTTGCTGCTGCTGCCGCACCATCTCTACTCTGTCATGGGGGCACTATTGTCACAGTTACTGCAACTGCTGCTGCTGCCATCCTCCTCATTCTGTCATGGGGCCACTACTGCCACTGCTATTGCCACCTTCCCCACTCTGTCATGGGGCCATAACTGCCGCTTCTGCTGCCACTGTCCCCACTCTTTCATGGGGCGGCTACTTTAATCTTGGGGCACTGCACAGTTTAGACCTCAGCGATAAATTTGAACTGACGCTTTTATCGACTTTTAATACTGACGCACAGTAATTCTACAGCTAACAGAAGGAACTAGATATCAATCTTGGTACCCTGCACAGTGATGTAGATGGCAATAAATTGCAACTGCCTGTATGTAATACTGACAGCACAGTATCTATAGAATGGATTAACTATGAATGTGGCTGCACTAGAATGTAATACACAGTGTGATACCCTCTCTCTGCAATCTCCCTCCACTGTCCCTGCAGTATAAGTTACAAGCCTTCACACTGAGATTAGGCCACCAAGTGGGATGCATATGATTAGAAAGGGTGGACTGGATATACCAGATCTATTGCTATTCATGACAAAATAATTTGGAACTAATCAAATTTCTTAATAAACATCGGCATATTTCCCAAATGGACATCTGTTGACATCAGTACAAATTGCGGCATGTTATTTGCAGAGGTATTCTGTCCTAGAATCATTACTTCAAGGGAAGTAATATACATGTACGTGTGCGGGTTTTAGCCAATGGATGAAATTAAAAATAATGAGTTTGTATAGTTTTTTTGGTAATTTTTTTTTTGTGGTAAATTCTTGTTTGGCTAAAAAACACACAAAAACCCTATAATACTGATGTGAAAACAGTACTGTTTAAGCTATGAGTAGAGATGAGCGAGCATGCTCGTCCGAGCTTGGTGCTCGTTCGAGCATTAGGGTACTCGTAAGTGCTCGCTGCTCGGACGAGTATCTCACCATGCTCGAGGAAATGGCAACTTCCGCATCGTGCTTTTTTGGCGCCTAAAAACACAGCCAATCACAAGCCAGGAGACACTGCGTACCACCCAGCATCACGTGGGGCCCTTACATGTCGATAGCAGGGGTTGGCTGGCCTGATCAGGTGACCCTGGAATATACTACCGACTGGCCGCGGTGCTCGGCTCAGATGCCGTCTGGATGTCGTTAGGGATAGAGCTGCTGCCTTTCAGGGACACTGTTAGGGCCTGCATTTAGTTGTCTGTTAGGCAGGGATCACCCACAAAGAACCCAACAGCCCTTCTAAGGGCTAGAAGACATTTTTTTTTTTTTGTCACTTGGCTGGCTGGCACTAGTAGTGCAGCTATCGCCATATCTAACCCTGTTTTTTTTTTTTTATTGTTCTAGCTCAGTGATACAAATCCATTGCACACAGCACAGTGGAACCATTCTGTGTGTCACAGTTCAGCACTGACTCACTCCAATCCATATATACTGTCCAGGTGACACTTTCTGTACGTCACAGAATACAACCAAGTCATTTGCTACCAATATCATCTACCGCTTGATCCAGAAAATTCTCTGTGCGACATTTGTCTGGGTCGCAGAGTAAATAGCCACCGTTAACAGGGTGTCAGTGAGTTCTACCATAGTTCTTGCACGTCACGTTCCCAAAAAAACAAAATAAAAAAAATTAAAATTATTTTTTCAGTTGTTTTAGCTCAGTGATACAAATCCATTTTACTCAGCTGTGTATAACCTTTCTGTGTGTCACAGTTCAGCACATTTGCTCCCATCCGTATATACTGTCCAGGTGACACTTTCTGTACGTCACTTAATTCTACCAGACTGAACAAGTTTGTGGGTTTCAGTACACCAGGCCCGTTTAATTTTTTTTTTATATCATACACTTATATACAAACAATGTTGAACCCCAGGGCTAAGGGTCGAGGACGTGGGCATTCAATTACTGCAGGGGGCAGAGGCCGTGGTCCTGGGCAGGGTGAGACAGTATCTGCTGATGAGGGAGCTGTGGAACGCCGCAGAGTTACACTCCCTAGCTTCATGTCTCAACTTACAGGGACACGTGGTAGAGGACTGTTGAAACCACAACAGTGCGAACAGCTGATCTCGTGGATTGCGGACAATGCTTCAAGTAATTTGTCCACCAGTCAGTCTTCCACGCAGTCCACCCACGTTACCCAAGGGAGCACTCCTATGGTTCCTCCACCTCAACCTCCTTCCCCCCAGTCTGCCCCCTCCCAGGAAAATTTGGAATGTGATCCGGCATACTCTCAGGAACTGTTTTCTGGACCCTTCCCAGAGTCACAAACCACTTCTCAGGTTGCTGCTGACCTCGTTCCCGATGCCCAAGTTTACCAACTGTCGCAGTCTGTGGGTGATGATGATGATGACGACAATGTTGAGTAAGTGGAAGAAGTTTGTAAAGAGGTGTCAGACGATGAGGAGACACGGTTGTCAGACAGTGGTGAAGTTGTTGTTAGGGGAAGAATTCCGAGGGGGGAGCAGACTGAGGAATCGGAGGATGATGAGGTGATTGACCCAAGCTGGGCTGATATGCCGAGTGAAGACAGTGCTTCTGAGGCGGAGGCGAGTGCTGCACCAGAACAGGATGTAAGAGGCAGTGGTGTGGCCAGAGGGAGAAGCAGGGCCAGAGCTGGTGCATCAGCAGCAACTGTTTCACGTAGTGAAGCTCCCGTGGCGAGGCCTAGATGTTCGCAAGTCTGGAGTTTCTTTAAAGAAAGTGAGGATGACCGATGGACTGTGGTGTGCAACCTGTGCCACACCAGGATCAGCAGGGGTGCCACCACTACTAGCCTAACCACCACCAGCATGCGCAGGCATATGAGTGCTAAACACCCCACTCAATGGAACCAAGGCCGTTCACCACCTCCTGCGGGTCACACCACTGCTCCTTCCCCTGTGTCACTCGCTGCCTCTGCTAGTCAACCCCTTGCGTCACTCGCTGCCTCTGCTAGTCAACCCCCTGCCCAGGACTCTGGCACGAGCGCCTCCCGCCGGAAAACCACACCTTCGCCTCAACGATCCTCCACAGAGTCCACCAACGTGTCCCAGCGCAGCGTTCAACTGTATTTACAGCAGACGCTGGAGCGCAAGAGGAAATACAGTTCCACCCACCCACATGCCCAAGCCCTCAACGTCCACATCTCCAAATTGCTTAGCCTGGAGATGCTGCCCTATAGGCTGGTAGAGACCGAGGCCTTTTGCAATCTCATGGCGGTGGCTGCCCCTCGGTATTCCGTCCCGAGCCGCCACTATTTTTTCGATGTGCCGTCCCAGCCCTACACCAGCACGTGTCGGAGAACATCATCTGTGCCCTGACCAACGCTGTTTCTGAGAAGGTCCACCTAACCACGGACACGTGGACAAGTGCTGCCGGGCAGGGACACTATATCTCACTGACGGCACATTGGGTTAACTTGGTGGAGGCTGGGACCGAGAATGACCCTGGGGCCGCTCATGTACTGCCCACACCAAGGATTGCGGGGCCTACCTCGGTCACGGTCTCTCAGACCTACTATGCCTCCTCCGACCCCTCCTCCACCGAATTACCATCCGTGGGCACGGCGCCTTCAGTCGGTAGCTCTAGGCGCAGCAGCAGTGCCGTGGGTAAGCGCCAGCAGGCGGTGCTCAAACTGCTGAGCTTAGGTGACAAAAGGCACACCGCCCAAGAGCTGTTACAGGGCATTACGGCGCAGACCGATCTGTGGCTGGCACCGCTGAACCTTAAGCCAGGCATGGTTGTGTGTGACAACGGGCGTAACCTGGTGGCGGCTCTGCAACTCGGCAGACTGACACATGTGCCATGCCTGGCCCACGTGTTCAATCTAATAGTTCAGTGGTTCCTCAAGACATACCCCAATCTGTCTGATTTGCTCACTAAGGTGCGCCGCATCTGTGCGCATTTCCGCAAGTCGAACACAGATGCTGCCACTCTCAGGGCAGCGCAACTGCCCGCTCACCGACTGTTGTACGACTGATGGTCAGCGGCGATGCCGCCATTATCAGCCTCACCATCCCGCTGCTTTGCCTGTTGAAAAACTCACTGCTCAGCATCAAGTCGGATGCTTTGCGCTTGTCACAAGAGATGGTAGAGGAAGATACATCGCTTGATAGCCAGAGCACCTTCCGTTCTGTTTCTCAGCACGTATCGGAGGATGAGGATGAGGAGGAAAAGGAGGAGAATGTCGGCGAGACAGTAGAGGGTACCAGTGCTCAGTCCTTAACTCTTGAGCGTGTATGGGCGTGAGGAGGAGGAGGAGGAGGAGGAAATGGAGAGTCAGGCCAGTGAGGAGAGGGAATTCTTACGTGTTGGGACTCTTGAGCACATGGCAGACTTCATGTTAGGCTGCCTATCCCGTGACCCTCGCGTTAGAAGAATTTTTTCAAACACCGATTACTGGGTGTTCACTCTCCTGGACCTACCGTACAAGCAGAACCTTTCCACTCTCATCCCTGCAGAGGAAAGGAGTATGAGAGTGAATAGATATCAACAGGCCCTGGTGCACAAGCTGAAACAATTCTTCCCATCTGACGCCGCTAGCGGCAGAGGGCATGGTTCTGTGGGCCAAGTAGCGGGGGGAGAGGAGGCGAGCAGGCAGCTTGTCCAGCACTGGCAGGGGAACGATCTCCAAGGCCTTTGCCAGTTTTATGTCACCCCAGCAAGACACTCACCTGTCCCCAGTCTAGGCAGAGTAGGGGGGAGCTGTACAGAAAGATGGTGAAGGAGTACCTAGCTGACCATACCAACGTCCGTAGCGATCACTCTGCTCCATACAACTACTGGGTTTCAAAGCTGGACACGTGGCCTGAACTGGCGCTGTATGCCTTGGAGGTGCTGGCCTGCCCTGCCGCTAGCGTGCTGTCAGAGCGGGTATTCAGTGCAGCTGGTGGCGTCATCACCGATAAGCGTACACGCCTGTCAACTGACAGCGCTGACAGGCTGACGCTTATTAAAATGAACAAAGCCTGGATTTCACCGGAATTCAAATCTCCTCCGGGGGAAAGCAGCTAAAGATTTAAATAACTTATGTATCCGATTCCTTCTCTCTACTCCTCCTCCTCCTCCTACATATCGTCTTTGCCTAACGCTGACCCAAAAAACGCCATTTTTTAGAGGTCCAACTGGCACTCTTTTAGCACAATTTTTCAGGAGGGCCCCCTTCAGGCCCTTTATTCAAACAATTTTTCCGGAGGTCCACCTACAGGCCCTCTGTCCAAACAATTTTTCCGGAGGTCCACCTACAGGCCCTCTGTCCAAACAATTTTTCCGGAGGTCCACCTACAGGCCCTCTGTCCAAACAATTTTTCCGGAGGTCCACCTACAGGCCCTCTGTCCAAACAATTTTTCCGGAGGTCCACCTACAGTTTCCAGTTTTTGGGATAGGTGTGAAAAATAATATTACTTGCGAATCTATATTGCCCAACATTGGATACGGTAGCAAGTAGAAGACCAAACACATGCTGCCCACAGGGTTCCGCAAATTCCTGGTCCACCCGCAAATTCCTTGTCCACAATGTCAAGGAGGTCGTGGTTCTGTTGATGAGCAACAAGTCCTTCTGTACTGAAATCGCCGACAAAGTCTCCATCTGAGAACCTACAGACCATTGTGGAGAGAGCGGCACAGCTTGCCATCAAAGTGACGAACCCCTAAGCCAGACTGCGCAGAGAAGATAACGAATAAATATCTCTGTGGTTATTTTTGCTAAATAAAAGTTAAATAAACCCCCCCAAAAATTCATCTGTTCCTGTGCCTGATCCACCCAAGTTGAATCTGTCCCATCCTGACAAATTCCCCCCAAGGAGTCCCCACTGTAACTTGCTTCCCATACAACTACTTCACCCCCCGACACCTGTGTCTCGCCATTGTCCACCACCTCCTCAGACAACACTGGTAAATCCCCACTGTCAGCACACGGAAACAGCAAAAGGTCTTGCGAATTGGGGCAGAGAATGTTCTGGGCTAGCACATCAGGGAAGGGGTGACTATGGGGTTCCAGGGAGTACGTGACCACATGCAATATCCATTTAAAAGTCATGCCACACTTGATCTAGCTCATAATTGACAATTGTACCGGTTGATGCTAAATTTTTAAGTTGGGGTCCTGCGTCGTCATTCTAACTACACCCGGCTGTTGTCACCACCACACACGCTAGCCCAGGGGGCACTCCTCTGGCTCTTCCAGCGAAACCTCCTTCCCCCCAGCCTGCCACCCCACCTACAGGCCCTCTCTCCAAACAATTTACTTCTTTGTCCTATCTTTCTCTCTCTGCAAACTTTTTTTCGGATAGCTGCCATATACGGTATTAAACTGAGTAGTATACATAGAAGACATACCACACTTGATCAAGCTCATAATTTACGACTGTACCGGTTGATGCTAAATTTTTAAGTTGGGGTCCTGCGTCGTCATTCTAACTACACCCGGCTGTTACCACCACACACGCTAGCCCAGGGGGCACTCCTCTGGCTCTTCCAGCGAAACCTCCTTGCCCCAGCCTGCCCCCCACCTACAGGCCCACTCTACAAACAATTTACCCGGATAGGGGACGTATTAGATGTTGTACTGATGTTTTTTTTTTGTTCTTCTTTTAATTGCCTCCTGACCTGTGATAGGCAGAGCATGGACTCGTCCCCTTAGCTGCAGTGGGAAAGACACTCCCCTGGCCAGAGCAAGCTCTTTTTCCGTTTTCCGTGTTCGAAAAATCCATTAAATATAGGGTCCCAAGATAGGGGACGTATACGGTATTAAACTGAGAAGAATTGATACCATACGGGTTAAAGCAACAGTTTTCCCAAATCCATCCGGCTGTTGTCACCACCACACACGCTAGCCCAGGGGGCACTCCTCTGGCTCTTCCAGCGAAACCTCCTTCCCCCCCACCTACATGCCCTCTCTCCAAACAATTTTCCCGGGTAGGGGGACATATTAGATATTGTACTGATTCTGAATTGCCTCCTGCAATAGACAGGAATCAAACCCAGATCAACTGCTTGGGAAGCAGCTATGCTCACCACTATACCACCAGCAGGCACAGCAACTGTTAAGAACAGATACTAAACTTGATTTCAGCTGCAGTGCCAGCATGAGCAGTGGTGTCACCTGCATGCGGTGATGGACCTTCGTTGCACCTAGTTGGGTGCTTCCCTAACATGTGATGGGTATTTGCCTCGCCTTTCTTGGTCTGGGTGAGCACAATTGCCATGAGGGTAACCACCAGGCTGTTGCCTGAGGATTTGGGGTAATGGTGGGATTAAGCAGCCTCAGAGGCATCCATGCATGCTGCCCCTGTTTCCTGTCCATTTCCGTGGTGTTTCCATCATTTTCTGAGGTTTCCAGGTTTTCACCCAGCCTTCCCTAGGCAGAGCCTTGGTCCCCCGCAAAAATGCTCGAGTCTCCCATTGACTTCAATGGGGTTCGTTATTCGAAACAAGCACTCGAGCATCGGGAAAAGTTCGACTCGAATAACGAGCACCCGAGCATTTTAGTGCTCGCTCATCTCTAGCTATGAGCCTTCATCAGTCTCAGCCATGGTCAGAAACTCAGGACCAAGGACAAAAATTTCACAGCATTGTTCATTGATTATGTTATATCAGGGCTTTCTCCTGCCCATTAGGGAGCTTGTCAAACTGTCATTTGTTATACATGTGTGTTTGGTATACATGTAGGTCTATACACAGGAAAACTGATAAATCTTTAAAGTTGAATTGTCCACATACTGTGTGTAACTGTACAAAAATGCATTTTGTATTTCAATGTTCAGGCTGGACAGATGTTTTATTTCATATTTAATGTGCCTTATTCCTGTTTCTTATTCGATTTGTTTCTTAAATCTTACACAGAAGTCCGCATAGCCAAGGGATGTGGGATGGCCTTTGATGTTAAGCGTAGTAAATCCTCTGCAGTAAATATTTAACTAGCTTTTAGTTGATTGATCTTTAAAATCTAAGCTGTGTTTCATTGTCTTTGGCTTCTCTTGAGCTTTTAAGTGGTTGTTTCAGCCAAGGATTTCACCTTTCTATTTTACAAATGTTAACTGTGCAATAGCAAGGTGAAAAATGTGAGAGGTCATTTGCCATTCTATATGAACTATTGTAACATGTAAGCAATGATTACTCAGACATTATTGCAGTTTCTTAGGAGCAGAGGTAATAGAAATGAGAGGATAAGAATTTAATGGCAAACTGCAAAGATTTTAAATAGCAAGCTTTTTAGGTTATTTTAGTCTCTTCATCAGGCATAGTATAACACAATATCTGAAGAGACATACAGGGGCACATTTATTAATGTATTATTAATGTTTTAAACGCTGGCCTTAATAAGCCCTATACCTGGCGATGGATCCGCCTTTGTTATGAAGAGGTGCCGGTCACTTCTAAATGTAAGGCAGCTTCCTAGCTGTCTTGCATTTAGACCATTTTCTACGCCTTAAACAGGCGTAGAAAATGGTAAATGAGATGGGCCTGCTGGCTCGTCCCCTTCCCCGCTAATGCCACGCCCGCTTTTTTAGACTTGGAGTGAGCTGGGAGAAGTTGCAGATTGCGGTGCAAAGGTCCTTTGTGCCTCAATCTGTGCCAGAAATACTGTGCCTAATTTAGGTGTATTTCTGTCTGATAAAGGACCCCCACAGTGTTTATACACAAAAAAAACATTGGAAAAGAGCGGTAATTGAGACAAGTTATGTAAAGCTAAACTATCCTATGCTAAGTTCTATTGTGTATATATATTTATATGGGATTCTTCAGTTATTATGTTATACCATGCTTCATGAAGAGTCCCAAGTAGTCTTGTCAGTTAGCTATAAAAAGGTTTTAATATTTTTATCAATAAGTGCTGTGCACAGAAAGGAGGTCACAATTCTGTTACTGTCCCTATTGATTCCAGTGGTCATGTGACTGATCTTTTCTGACTTTTGAGGGACAGAAAAAATGATTTACCCCAAAAATCATTTCTTGCATGAATTGTTGATGTACCACCAGCCAAGACCCAATTATCCAAAAGCTTTAGACTAATATGCTCAACGCATTTCTGCACTGCATCCTGTGTGTCATTAGGAGCAGAGTCTCGGCAAGGTACCTATTAGAAGAACATGCTAGTAGCTGTCACACCAGTGTTGTGTGGCAGCAACCCCTGCACTAGTGAGGCTTTACTGAGGCCGCCAGATCTCTAAGTTTTTGTAGGGGAAGATCCGCCTATACAGTATATAAGCACTAGTGATGATCAAGCACCGTGATGCTCGGGTGCTCTGGCCAAACACTAGGTGGTGCTCGAGTGCTCGGCCGAGCACCCGAGTATAATGGAAGTCTATGGGAGAAAACCAGGCACTACCTGCTCTGCAGAGGGGAGGGTGTCTGGCTGATAGAGAAACGTCAGAAAATGGTGGAAACACCACAGGTTTGGGAACAGCATGGGGAGGATGTCTGGATGCATCTTGGACACCGAAGACGATGATGTCCGACTATTACGCCACTTTTATGGAATGACAAAAATGCCCCCCAAAACCCAAGATAACATAGATTTTACAGGAAATATTGCTAGGAAACATATTTACTTGTACCTAAAGCGCAAGTGCTGCCAAAAATTACACGGATGAGGCACTACCATAAAACCGGTATATCATATAAAGGAGGGCCTCATTCGCATTGTGGTATAATTGTGGGACTCCAACACTCATAAAGCCTATGCACAAACTGAAACGGCTGCCATAAATTACAAGGAACAGGCACTCCAATACCTCCTTTATTACACATAAAGGAGTGCTACAGACACACCCTTGAAAAATTCGGATTGATGGCCTGTACTGACACTCAAAAAAAATAGGGGTGACGTGCTGCTGCTGAGCTGACCGTGTAAAACATAGTGTGACATGCAGCAGAGCTGACCATGTAAAACATTATGGGTGACATGCAGCAGAGCTGAGCGTGTAAAAAATTATGGGTGACATGCAGCAGAGCTGAGCGTGTAAAAAATTATGGGTGACATGCAGCAGAGCTGAGCGTGTAAAAAATTATTGGTGACATGCAGCAAAACTGACCATGTAAAACATTATGGTTGACATTTAGCAGAGCTGACGTCTAAAAAAGTATGGGCGACATGCAGCAGTGCTGACCGTGTAAAAAATTATGGGTGACATGCAGCAGAGCTGACCGTGTAAAACATTATGGGTGACATGCAGCAGAGCTGACCGTGTAAAACATTATGGGTGACATGCAGCAGAGCTGACCATGTAAAAAATTATGGGTGACATGCAGCAGAGCTGACCGTGTAAAAAATTATTGGTGACATGCAGCAGAACTGACCATGTAAAACATTATGGTTGACATTCAGCAGAGCTGACCGTCTAAAAAATTATGGGTGACATGCAGCAGAGCTGAGTGTGTAAAACATTACGGGTGACATGCAGCAGCGCTGACTGTGTAAAACATTAAGGGTGACATGCATCAGAGCTGACCATGTAAAAAATTTATGGGTGACAAGCAGCAGAGCTGACCGTTAAAAAAAAAATTATGGGTGACATGCAGCAGGGCTGAGCGTGTAAAACATTATGGGTGACATGCAGCAGAGCTGACCGTGTAAAAAATTATGGGAGACATTTAACAGAGCTGAGCGTTAAAAAAATTATTGCTGACATGCAGCAGATCTGTCCATGTAAAACATTATGGGTGACATGCAGCAGAGCTGACCGTGTAAAACATTATGGGTGACATGCAGCAGAGCTGACCGTGTAAAAAATTATGGGTGACATGCAGCAGAGCTGAGCGTGTAAAACATTATGGGTGACATGCCACTTAGCTGACTGTCTAAAACATTATGGTGCAGAGCCTGCTGGTGAGCTGACCGTCTAAAAAAATTATGGTTCCGGCCCAGCTGGTGAGCTGACCTCTAAAAAATTATGGTGCATGGCCAGCTGGTGAAACTTCGACGGCAGCCTAATAATCAGTTTCATATGATGGAGGAGGAAGAGGACGAGAAGAGGAAGGGGTACATGGGAATACAGTGTATTCAATACACCCTAAAAGCCACATTTAAGGTTCCTTCATGTTAAGCCGCTTTCCTCTGGTGGAGTAGAGAAGTCAGGGACAATCCAGGCCTTGTTCATTTTGATAAGCATCAACCTGTCAGCATTGTCAGTTGATAGGCCCCCAGTGGCACTAAATACCCGCTCAGACAAAACGCTGGCGGCAGGGCAGGCCAGCACCTCCAAGGCATAGAGCGCCAGTTTGTGCCACGTGTCCAGCTTAGACACCCAATAATTATACAGCACAGAGGGATTGCTGAAGATGTTGACACGATCAGCTACGTACTCATTTACCATCTTGCGGGTGTCTTGCTGGCGGGTGTCATGAAACTGTCCCAGTTGTCAGATGGAAATTTTTGGAGCAATTTTTCGACAAGAGCCTTCTGGTATTGCAACATTTTACTTGTCCTCTCCACCACAGGAATGAGAGATGAGAAGTTCTCTTTGTAGCGGGGGTTGAGAAGGGTGAACAACCAGTAATCGGTGTTGGCTAATATGCCTATAACGCGAGGGTCACGGGAAAGGCAGCATAGCATGAAGTCAGCCATGTGTGCCAGAGTCCCAACAGACAAGGCTTTGCTCTCCCTACCAGGAGGATGACTCAATATCCTCCTCGTCCTCTTCCTCCTATTCGGCCCATCCACACCGAACAGATGGTGTAAATATGGTATGGCTACCCTGTGTTGCGGTGGCAACCGTCTCCTGCTCCTCCTCCTCCTCGTCCTTCTCCTTCTCCTCCTCCTCCTCCAATTCACGCTGAGAAGACTAACCAAGGGTGGTCTGGCTATCACCCTGTGTAGGGTCTTCCCCCATTTCCACCTCTTTCACACGCAGAGCTTCGGCCTTTATTGTGAGCAGTGAGCTTTTTAGTAGACACAGAAGTCGGATGATTACGCTGATAATTGCATTATCGCCGCTCACCATCTGTGTAGATTCATCAAAGTTGCATAACACCTCACAGAGGTCAGACATCAATGCTCACTCGTCGCTTGTGAAGAGCGGAAGCTGACTAGAAAGGCGACGACCGTGTTGCAGCTCGTATTCTACTACTGCCCACTGCTGCTCACAAAGCCTGCCCAACATGTGGAAGGTGGAATCCAGCGCATGCTCAGGTCGCAGAGCAGTCGGTGAGCTGGCAACCGCAATCGCTGCTGCAGCGTTGCCAGGCCGGCTGAAGCTGTAGGTGACTTACGAAAATGGCCACACAGGCGACGCACCTTCACCAGTAGCTGAGGCAAATTGGGGTAGGTTTTCAGAAACCGCTGAACCACTAAGTTGAAGACATGGGCCAGGCATGGTATGTGTGGGAGGTTGGCCAGCTCCAAAGCCGCCACCAAGTTGCGGCCATTATCAGATACAACCATGACTGGCTGTAGGTTGACTGGTGAGAGCCACAGCTCAGCCTGTTCCCTTATGCCCTGCCACAGCTCGGTGTGCTGTTTGTCACCTAGGCAAATAAGCTTCAGCACGGCCTGTTGCCGCTACCCGACTACTGTGCTACACTGCTTCCAGCTACTGAGTGAAGTCTGAGTGGTACTGCAAGATGGGAATTCTGCAGTGGAAGTGGAGGAGGAGGTGGAGGAAGAGAAGGAGGGGTTGCAGCCGCTACTGTAGGTGGTGGCGGAAATCCGGATGGAAGTAGGGCCCGCAATCCTTGGCTTGGGTAGCGCCTGTGCCATCCCAGGGTACGACTCGCTCCCAGCCTCCACAACATTCACCCAGTGTGCCATCAGGGAAATGTAGCGTCCCTGGCCAGAAGCGCTTGTCCATGTGTCAGTTGTAAAGTGGACCTTGCCAGTAACTGCGTTGGTCAGGGCACGGGTTATGTTTCGGGACACATGCTGGTGTAAGGCGACTATGGCACACTGGGAAAAATAGTGGAGGCTGGGGACTGCGTCAAGAGGGACAGCCGCTGCCATCAGGCTGCGAAAAGCCTCGGTGTCCACCAGCCTAAACGGCAACATTTCCAGGGCCAGCAATTTGGAAAGTTGCATGTTTAGAGCTATGGCCTGTGGGTGGGTGGCAGGGTATTTGCGCTTGCGTTCAAATGCCTGGGGTAAGGACATTTGAACTCTGCGCTGGGACATTGAAGTGGATGTGCTGGCTGATGGTTCCTGCGAAGGTCCAGGTGTAGGGCGGGAGGCATCTGGGCCTGCGGCTTGGACAGCAGGTAACAGAGGGGAAGAGGAGGCAGTGGTGTGACCTGCAGACACAGATCGTGGACCCAGGCGTTCGGCCCACCTTTTAGGGTGCTTTGCTGCCATGTGGCGGATCATGCTGGTGGTGGTCAGGTTGCTGGTGTTTACGTCCCTGCTCATCTTGGTACGGCACAGGTTGCAAATTACAATATGTTTATAGTCAGCACTTTCCTCAAAAAACCGCCAGACTGCGGAACACCTAACTCTTGGCAAGGGAGATTTCCACAAAGGGCTGCTTCGGGGAACAGTTGCGGGCCTGGTTGGCGTGGCCTGCCTTCTCCCTTTTGCCACCCCACTGCCTCTGCCAGCCTGTTGCGGTGCTGCGGATCCCTACCCCTCTGTAATGCTGTCCTCGCTCAGCTTGCCACCTTCCCAGGTTGAGTCAGCAATTTCATCGTCCACCATCTCCTCTTCCACTTCCTCACTCTGGTCCTCCTCCTGACATGGTGACCTAACAAGAACCTGACTTAACTGCGTCTCATCCTCATCATCAACCTCTTGAGATACTAGTTGCCCTCGACTTATTGGCAACTGTGTCTCATCATCATGCACCTCATGAGACGCTACTTGCTGTTACCTACTGTCATCTTCTTCAGACTGTGGATGCTCATGAGTTTGGGAATCAGGGCACAATATCTCCTCATGTCCCACTTCAAGCGGCCTTGGCGAAAGGCCCAAACCAAGGAACGGCGATGAAAAAAGCTCCTCGGAATATCCAAATGTGGGATCACTTCTTTGCCCATACTGCATGGTGGGAGGAAGGAGGATCAGGGTGAGGATTTTGTTGCCCAGACTCTTGGCTACTGAGACTGGACTTTGTGGAAGAGAGGGTGGTGCTTAACCGACTGGAAGCATTATCAGCTGAAATCCAACCGACTACCTGCTCGCACTGGTGCGGCGACAAGAGTTGTGTCTTGCGCCGCCCTGCAAACTGTGACATGAAGCTAGGAGTTTTGGATGACTTTGTTTCTTGGGCTCTGCCAGCAGACACAGTTTCACCGCGCCCAGAGCCATGGCCTCTGGGTTCACCATCAGCAACACGCCCACTTTCCCGTCCCTTACTGCTCGCCTTGCGCATATTATATAGTATATATGCAACTTGGTCACAAGTACAGTAGTGCAGATTTTTATTAAGTGTATGATCAGAAAAATTTCACCGAATGTCAAATATTTAGAATGTGCAAATGTTATACAGCAGGCGCAAATGAGGAACTGCGGCCTTATTTAACGGCAGAAAAAATAGCAACGGATGTCAGGTATACAGACTACAGAACGGTTCTAATGCACACGCTGCATATGGTATTAGCATCAGGCACACTTGCGTTCTTTTTGCCCCAAATTAAAAAAAAATGCAGCCAGATATAACAATGGACTTTTGTGTCTTTTGAACAGAACTACTAGCCCTGCCTAGCCAAATCCTATCCCTACACTATATGTCCGTCCTGGCGCAAATATTAGATAGCAGACGCAAAAGAGGTACTGAGGGCTTAACAGCAGAAATAATAGCAAAGGATGTCAGGTATATAGTATACAGAGAGTAATACAGCATGCAGCAGCTGCACAGGTGGCATTAATAGCAGGCTACCTAGCGCTATTTAACACCCCCAAAATAAAAAAAAATGTTTTCCAGCAAGATAGAATAGCCCTTAAAAGGGCTTTTGGTTCTTTTTAAAACAAATACTATCCCTGCCTAGCGTTCTTCTCTCCCTACACTATCTGTCCCTCCTTGCAGCAGCTGTCCCTGGCTCGGTATGAGCCGGTCACATGTCACCGGGTGCTTTATAGCACCCGATGACACGTTCCCGTCCATCCAATCAGTGTAATACCAGTAGCCAATATATTAGCCAACTATATTTGGCCTAACATGTTCGCTCAACACTAATAAGCACCTTTGTTGATTTAATTCTTAGACCCTTCGTCATTGCTCTCCCCTCTAACATCCGGGACTCCATGGAAATCTTCAAGAAATTAGACAATCTATGTAGAGGAAGATATTTTGTTAGCCAGCTTAGATGTAGAGTTACACAACTCGATATCCTACGACCAGAGCTGTGAAAATTGTTTTTCTGCAAGAGTATGGCAGTCAACTCAGATCACATAATGAACTTGTATTTTGTCTTCTGAGATTCATCTAGGAACAGAACGTGTTCTTATTTGACCGCCGTGTCTTCTGGTAGCTCAGGGGGGTGGCAATGGGGAGTCCATGTGCCCTTTCGGATCCATCATGAACTCCACTGAAAGTCATTTGTCCCCATTGACTTGCAATGTGGATCATGACGGATCCATCTTGCTCCGCATCCCATGATGGAAGGAAAACCGCAGCATTTGGCGGTTTGCTATCTGGTATGAGAACGCAAACCGAACAGAATGCATTTTTGGAGCATTCCGTTAGGTTACGTTTTATTCCAATGGACAATGAATGGGGACAAAATACCAGAAAATAGAAACGGTAGTGTGAAAGTAGCCTTAAACGTACAAGATGTATCAATCATAACACATGCTCTTTTTATGCAATGCAATGAGCTTATATGTATGAGAACCCCATTTGCATTTGCATTTGCAGCAGTTTCCTGCTCTTTCTAAATCAGAGCAATTAAGAACAGGTTGAACTTTTGTCTGTTTAATGCAGGTAGTCCCTAATGCATAAACTGATATATTTCAATTGCCGAGTCTAAGTCTGCACTCACATGGGAGTCATGAAGTCTTGCTTTTAGGCATAAATCGTGTGTGTTGGAAATTAAATGTCATATAGAAAACAAAAAAAGATGCCATTTAGTTGAACGTAAAAAAGGTTGTCCACAAACCCACATATGAAACACATTCTTCAAAGATATGTACATTTCTTAGAACCATGTGTAAAGGTAAAAATCTTAATTTATGTAAAATTCTAAACATGTATAAATATACAAAATATTATAAAGAATGAAACCGTAAATCAAATCAACTTTGCTTGTATATGCAATATTATGCTCTTTGGCTTGCCCAAAAATCTTGGGGAACTTAGAGAACTTGTAAATGTACTCCAGACTTCCACAACTTATACATATCCACCTTTGTAGGACTTCTTTTCTGAAGTTTTTTTTTTCATGATATGGTGTGTTACACAAGCGGATGTGGATCTGCTGTCCCACTGAAGAGGTTTGGCTTGAGGCTACGCCTAAGGGTATTATCTAAGTGCCCCATCTGTTTTCAACCTTTAAAAGGCATCTGTCAGCAGATTTGTACCTATGAATCTGGCTGACCTGTTACATGTGCACTTGGCAGCTGAACACATATGTGTTGGTCCCATGTTTATATGTCCCTGCACTGCTGAGAAGAATGATGTTTTAATATATGCAAATGAGCCTCTAGGAGCAACAGGGGGATTATCATTGCAGAGAGAACTGAGCCCATTGCTCCTAGAGGCTAATTTGCACATATTAAATCAATTTTTCTCAGCAATGTGGGAACATATGAACATGGGACCAACAGATGCCTTCAGCTGCCAAGTGTACATGTAACAGGTCAGCCAGTGTCTTAGGTACAAATTTGCTAATAGATGCCCTTTAACTTCCATGCAGGGATTTAGACTCCTGCAGTAAGGGAACCACCAGGCCGCTACCTATTGGAGTATTCTTTTTCAGTGACGGCTGACCCATGGGGTCAAGAGACAGTGCCTAGCACCAAGGGATTAGTCAAAACTAAACAGGAAACAAGCCAAGGTCATGGCAAGCAATGTACGAGCAATCTAGTATACAATCCAAGAGTCAGGGCAGGCAGCACAAGGTCAATATGAGGAACAGGCAGAGGTCAGATCAGGCAACAAAGGGTCAAATCCAACTTACAGGCAGGAGTCAGTACTGTACACAGACAAATGGACAGAAGAAGGGCACACCTTTGCAGGAAATTAGCAACTACAACACGTTTCTTAGGCATCCTCCCCTTTGTTTAGTAATAGTATGCTGTCTGCACAGCACATATACTGTAGACCCCTCCGGAATAAACTTCATTTACCATGTAAAATTGCTCGTTTCGGTGTTTTTTTTTAAAAAAGTTCAATATCTACTATACCTTAACTTATTGTTGCTATGGCAGCTAGTTTTTTTGTGGTAGACGTATTTTTTTATACAGCTTTATTTTTCATATGCTACATTCAAGAATGCATTTATGCACAACATGTTTTCTAAATTTCATATTCATATTTATGCTATAGGTTGGATATTTGCAGCCTTGATGTATTTACTTGTTTATTTAAATTCTTCTTTAGCATTCATCAATTGACCACTTTCTTTCAGAAAATATCAAGTTAAAAAAAAAAAAAAAAAAAATGATATATATATATATATATATATATATATATATATAATAATAATAATAATAATTAAAATATCACAAAATGCCAAAAATGATAATGATTTGTATGTAGGGTTGCCTCGGGTATCGATAATTCAATACTGAATCGATACTTTTATACCAGTATCGATTCGGTACCGGAATTTCCTATTTTGCGATACTAAAATAAAAAATTCTCTTACCTGTCCTGAGCCGCGGCTCCGCTCCGGTGCTCCTCTTCTTCTCCGGGCCCGCACTGCACTGTCCTGACCGCGTACAGTGTCAGGACGTAGTGCGCGCACTCTGACCTGACGCTGCACGCAGTCAGGTGACAGTGCAGTGCCGGGAAGAGAAGAGGAGCGCCGGACCCGGAGTGGAGCCGCGGCGCAGGACAGAGATTTTCTTATTTTATTTTGATGGGGGCACAGTGGGCTGATCTGAGGTTGATAGGGGGCACGGTGGGCTGATGTTAGGTCTGATGGGGGCACGGTGGGCTGATCTGAGGTCTGATGCTGGCACGGTGGGCTGATCTGAGGTCTGATGGAGAACACAGATTTTTTGTTTTTGGTACTTTTTCTTGGTATCGATATCGAATCAAAATGTTGGTATCGTGACAACTCTAATTATATGTAGTGCATTTTTTTACTGCACCTTAAAGTAATATCTAGCCACAAAGAAGCATTACAAATCATTGTAAAATGTTCCTTGTTTGGATAAAAATGGTATATAAAAAAAAAAAAAAAAAAAAATAGTGTGGCATCAGGCCACTTTCATACGATCAGTACTTGGTTAGTATTTTTAATCAGTATCTATAAGCCACAAACAGGAGTGGAACCTACAGAGAAAAGGCACACATCTTTTCATTATACGTATTCTTTGTAAGCTCATCTGGATTTGGCTTACAAATGCTGATGCTGCAAAATACTGACCGAATGAAAGTGGCCTTATTTTTTTATAAATTGGAAAGAGAAAGTGATCTGGTTAGTAAATTATAGGAAGTCGGTTATTTCTTTCTTTTTGTGTCTCAAATGATGATCTATTCACTTATATTACTTATCCAATCTTTTTCTTATTTAGTGTGGTGTGCACTATATTTCCTATAAACTAGCTTACAGTAGTAACCCTTGTAGACTACTTGCAGTCAGGTTATGTCAAAGATTATGTAACCTTATGGTTTCATGAACTCAACCAATAACTCTATATGCAAGTAAAACATCCAATACTATTAACTTATACCACAGGATGGCTGTTATTGCTGTAGATTTAAAAATGCTTCCTTTTCTGTTTTTATTCTACTGACTTGCTCAAAAGCAGGGCTAATATACCCAGTTTCACGGTGTATGCAGTCATTTAAAGATTCTTTTACATGAGCACAGAATGTTGATCAGTGCTTGTTGCCTGCGTTTACATACAGTAACCACAGCACTGTATAGGAACAAATGATCATACTACGATTGTTCATCCCCATACTGTTTGCACTTGTCGGCAGCACATTTTTATATGAGGTGATGTGTTGCTAAGAAACTTTACTTTTTAATGCTACATAAAAGATTCAATCACCTGACAAACAGCGTTTGCTCGCTGATGAGTGATAGCACGTTTACATGGGGCACAAAAAGTAACAGCACAGGGTTGAATATTTGCTTTAACCCCTTCGCGACCAGCGCCGTACATGTACGGCGCTGGGGCGATGCGGGCACATGGCGCCCGCTCGCGGGTGCGGCGGGCGTCATGGCCGGCAAGTCTCTGCTGTTTCTAACAGCAGAGACTTGCCGCTACCTACTCCATCGGCGGCGTCTTCCGGGTTGACTAGATGCCGTGATCACGGCATCTAGTTGCGTCTAAACCCGGAAGCGTTCGCTTCCGGGTGGTGTACAGACACCCCGTGTGGCCAATCGGGGTGTCTGTACACCATATGAAAACTGTAATCCTCGCTGGTGAGGATTACAGTTTTCAAAGTGCAATTCTTATTCTGGCCACTAGATGGCAGGCCAGGATAAGAAATGAGCAATTCATGGCTTTCTGAGTCTATAAAACCCAGAATTGCTCATAAAGAAAAAAAAAAAGCCACAATATATAAGCCCATATTTGAGCTTTCTAATAGTACAAAAAAATTAAAAAAAAATGTTAAAAAATATATAAAAAATAAAAAAAGATGTAAAAGTTCAAATCACCCCCCTTTCCGTATAAGTAAAAAATAAATACCTAAATAACAATAAATATAGACATCATGGGTATCACCGTGACCGAAAACGCCCGTACTTTTAAAATATAAAAAAAAAATTCCAATACGGCGAATTGTGTGGCGGAAAAAAGCGTCCAAATGGCGATTTGCCGTTTTTTGTCGCTTTTTTTTTCTAAAAAAAATTAAATAAAAAGTGATCAAAAAGTCATACACACCCCAGAATGGTATCAATAAAAACTTCAGATCGTCCCGCAAAAAATGAGCCCCCATACAGCTCTGTACACAAATACCAAAAAGTTATAGGGGGTCAAGATTTGACAAGGAAAAAAAAAAAAAAAAAAAAAAAAAAGGGCAACTTTCTAATTAGTTTATCACTATGAAAACGCAGGAAAAAAACTATACATATTAGGTATTGCCGGATTCGTACTGACCGGTAGAATGAAAGTAATGGATCAGTTTTAATGCACATCGAACGCTGTAAATAAGAAACCCGTAGAACTGTAGCGGAATAGCGTTTTCTTTGCAATTTCACCCGGTTTGGAATTTTTTTCCCGCTTCCCACTGCACCGTATGCAATATTAAATGGTGGCGTTGGAAAGTACAACTTGTCCCGCAAAAAACAAGCCCTCATACAGCTATGTGAACAGAAAAATAAAAGAGTTATGGCTGTTTGAAGGCAGGGAGCGCAAAACGAAAATGCAGAACCGAAAAAAGCTCCGGTCGCGAAGGGGTTAACTTGATAAATTATTATTATTTTTTTTTGCTCTTTTAATGTGATAGGTGCCAGGTGTTAATGCTCTTGTAACCGAATGAAGAACCAATGCTTTGTTTTCTTGGCCACATTACAGAAGTGCTGCATGGTGCACTCTGTTCTGCTGATGAAAACAGATTATACTACATGTTCTCTAAATTTTCTTTTTTACCTTTGCAAAAATACATTATTTAAGCTGAACATAAAGTATTTTTAGAAACACTTTGGAAAACTTGCTAAAACTAAAAGAAAGTAACATTAGTTGAGTGCTTTTTATGTTTTTGCAACTGCGATGTGCTCTGCAGAGTGGGAAACCAAAGTCCTATAATAGCACACTTAGCAAAAAAATGCAGTAAATGCATCTTAATATTTACTTGAGTGCTGCTGCCTTTTAACTGAGAAAGCCAGAGCCCAAATATCCAAAGATAAAAAAAGAAAGGTTATAAATGAATCCAACAATTTACACTTTACTGATAGATAGTTAAAGAAGATCTAAAATCTACATCTGTAATGAATATTTAAATAGTTTTTTTGCTGCTATCCATCATCTGTAACAATTTAGTAATCCCTTGGAGTGCCATCAAAATGTTGTATGTTAAGGTTTCTTAAAATGTTCTATAATAAAGCTCAAAACTAGCTGTGATTGACTGTAGAGATGAGGCAAGTTTTGAAAAAATTTGGCAGTTTTGCTGAAGTTTTACAAGAAATTTGTTACTTTACGAATTCATCACAACTCACTATGTTAAAGCCCTAATCAGCCTATCAATCAATGGGACTGTATTTAACGGCCACTAAGGGCTTGTTCACACGTCAGTTATTTGATCAGTTATTGTGAGCCAAAACCAGGTGCGGGTCAAAAACACAGAACAGGTACAAACCTTTTCATTACACCTGATCTCTGTGGAGGCTTCACTCCTGGTTTTGGCTGACAATAACTGATGGGAATAACTGATCAAATAACTGATTTGTGAACAAGCCCTTAGACAGAAGATCATCCGTCTAACGGTCATTAAATACGGGCAATATGGCCTTTTCAGTTTATAAAAAAAAAAAAAAAAAAAAAAAAAAAAAAAAATTACTCAGTTCATTTACTTGCTGAAGCAGAGGCAGTCCGCTCCTCTCTTGAGTGAAAAGAGTGTGGTGACATCATCACGCTCAGTGCAGGACCTTCAGCAGGTCTTTTCCACTCAAGAAAAGAGCAGACTGCCTCTGCGCAAGCAAGAGGATAATGTGAGTATTTATTTATTTTCTTTCTAAGACAACTCTAGCTGTTACCATAAAGCATAAGGAAATTCGGCTTTGTGGTGAATCAAATTGTTCCTAAACTTTGGATCAAATTCCACTTCAGATGCTTCATTTTGCCCAACACTAATTGGCTGCAATGATTACATGAATATGCAACTTGGCAGTGCTGCAGTATCCTAAAACAAAGACCCACAGGGACCACTAGAGCATAGATGCTGGATTGGCTGTAAAACATACTGTAGTTACACTATAGTGTGAGGACCACAAGATACCTGGGGCTATCATTACTGTTATTGTTTTGTGAGAATGAGACTACTAAATAGTCACAAATGATTAGTAGCAACAAAAACACGTTTGTGGATAAACACCAAGTCATCACCAAAGTAACTGCACCAAAGTAAAAAAAGACCAGTGGAGACAACCAGAATTTGAGTAAGATATTTTACAATTAATCACATTTACTGCTTAGCATTATGTTGTACATGTTAATTAAGGCATAATTTTGGAGCAATTGTTCAGAACAAGCCACTACGTTTCCTAATAGTATGTGTATATCTATCTATCTATCTATCTATCTATCTATCTATCACAGGCAGGAATCTGTCCCTATAAAGGGATAATTTTTGGATAACTTTTTCAGAACAAACAAGTGCTTTTACTAATACTACCGTTTGTGTAATCACCAATAGGCAACTCTCCCCCAATAAGGGACAATTTTTGGAATTTTTTTTTTTAAATAAAGCATACCAAATCTGACAGTGCATTGTGTTTTTGAATAGGCTAATTGCTAACAATCTCAACCATGTGTTTACACAAAACAATATATGTTTGTGTTAAAGAGCTTGAAAAGGGAGAGACAGAATGAGAGCGAGAGGGACAAAGAGAAAAACTTTATGTAAAAAAAAAAAAACATTGGACAGAGGTCAACAGGAGCAGTTTTGATTTGGGATCGAATTTACAAATTATTTTATTCCAGAATCAAATCTTCTGACCGATTTGTTAAAATGAGACCCAAAATGAATTTAATGTAATTCACCCTTCTCTAGTCCATTGTTTTCTTGCCAAAAGTATAAATGCCACTTATGATGCCTAGAAAATAACAAAAGATTATTATTGTTTTAGGGTAGAAAGGGGTACTTGTCATGAGCGTCCCTGCATTAGGTTGCAGGTGTTCAGTTAGACTTTCAAAAATGACATAATTTGACATGTTTTCCTCTTGGTTTGGTTGCTGTTTACCACAACCCTTCCCCTCAGCTGTTGTGGGTGTGGTGATTGTCTTTCCCCTATTTATCCCTTCCTCTCCCAGTATCCCTTGCGGTTTATACTTTCTGCTTTCATTGTTGTGTGTGGTGTGGATCTCGGCTGAGATCCAGTTGCTGCAATATCTGCATTAAGTGTCATTTTCCCTTTTGTGTTTATCCTACTTTTCCCTGTTGTGGTTTTGCCTTCTGGAGTCTCTTGTTCGTCCGTCCTTTTGGAGGAACGGGCTGACTCCTTCCCCTGTCACTAGTGGCAGGGTTCTCTAGGGTCAGGTGTTATTAGGTTCCTGTGTATGAACTCGCCTACTTCTAAGGCCTGTTCATACTGGTAGTCAGCCAGGGCCTAGTTTCAGGGTTTCCTGACCGTTTCCCTTGTTTGGTCCTTTTCCCTTCCCTCTTACGCTTGGTGTGGCTATAACCTCCACACCAGAGCGTGACAGTACTATTATTAATGCTACCTCTTTTTTGCCCTCCCCCAATCAATAATTCCAGTTGTGTCCCCACACAATAAAAATACCAACCTTTGTACCCCCTAATAAATAATAGTTTCACCCTATTTACCTGGGAAATAAATCTTTTACTACTCACAATCCAAACGTATGAAGAATAGAGTGGCAGATGGCTCATCTGGCCTGTGAATTCAGAGGAAATGCAGTGATATCTTTGTGTCATCTTAGCTGGGATTCTCATTTCCAACACATGGTCCTGTGGCCTATAAGTGTGAGAAAAACATGGCAAAGAGCCTATGGATCCCTGTTTTACCATAGGTTTCAATTCAATTTAGGTCCAAATTGATTTTACCTATATTAAAAGTGCACCAACTGGCCTAAAAATTGGTGTATGACACTTGGTGTTCCCGGAACTCATATTTCTCTCTATTTTTTTCAATTTTTTCTTTTTCTATTTCTCCTTCAGGCTCTTTAATGCAAAGACAGCAATAGTAAATAATGTCAGAGTGACACTGACATATATAGCTATGGGGAAATGCAGTCTTAAAAGCACACTGCACTGTCAATTTATGCTTTTTTAAAATTTCAAAAATTATCCCTTATCGGGGGCACATGCCTGAAGGTTTTTATACACATGGTGGTATCAGAAAAAAAAAAAACAGTGGTTTGTTCTGAACAAGCAGGCCAAAAATTATGCCTTAATGGGGGATGCTACATGCATATGGTAGCACTGAAAGAAGCAGTGGCTTGTTCTGAACTAAAATACGGTTATTGCAGTACTAACTTTTAAACTGTAGAAAAATTGCACCAGTTTTTGGGAAACAGAAAAAGATGCAATTGAACATCCTCCGAGTATGACCAAACTGAACACTAGTTTTGATGCAGTCAAATATGTTTATTTGTGCACTTCTATACAGTATATAAAATTGCAACACATTTTTGATAAATATAGGCTCAATTAAACGCCCCCTGGCTATGAACACGCTATAACACATGGCTTCACACATGGCAGATTGTGGCAGAAAATTCCGCAACTGAAAATCAATTTCATTAATTTGAGAGGGGAAGCAAGCACATGGATCGCTGCAAGCTCCATTGAGCTTGAGGTGAATGGAACTGAAGGCTGTCTCATGCACAGAAAAAAGGAGTACTGTCTCTTTAAATCATCTTTATGCAGGATCTTTGTGCAGGGCAGCACATGAAGTTTTGAAAGTTCCAGCAGCCTTTACTGTAAGACCCAAAGTACACTAACTGTCACTATGTTATTAAGGCACAGTATAAGAGGACCTGGAATTGAATACACAGATTACTTTCTTTGCTAGCCATTAGAGACAGTAGCTAGGTGTTAAAATGGTGGTGCCCCCTGTGGGGTACTATACTCGCAAGACCCTAAAATGGTTGTCTTGTGTCAGCGACATGGCAGACACATCCTATCACAGAGGCAGAACACACAATGGCATCTGTGCTGCAGAGATAGCATAGAGCCTGACAGACCAGCCAATATCCTCCCTCCTGATTGGCTGCCAGTCTGACAAGCTCGTCGGTTGCCCTGCCCTGGGTCATTGATAATCCATGTTCATTTTCTCTGCCCTATTTCCCTTGGTAGCGTACTGAATTTTGAAAGTAAAATGACAGGCACAGTTTTTGCATTTGTTCTAAGTGAATTTTTGTGAAATTCGTGACAAATCTGATTAGTTTAGAATCAATTCGCTTATGTAAAAAGGACCTAAAGTTGGTGATTTGATAATTAACACACACAAGGTCCCACTGCATTTGGTGAAAAAAAAAAAAAACCTGAATTGCTCCAGCAAGTGAAAATAAGCCCCAATAGAGACTCTTGCAAACTGCCCTTCTAAAATCAAGCCACTATTGTATGCCAAAATTTATAGTTTATGAATTATCCAGTTAGATGTGAATTACAAATCACAATGTGTATGTATGAATTTCCATTCCCTTTTACATATTCTATGCATTCATTGCTATAGCACACAATAAATATGTTGCACTAGAGCTGGTATTGAGATACTGTACCTGCCCCTATTTTTAATCTACATACACATTCATTCTGGGGGCCCACTGTACAGAGACATGCAAATATTGCCTGCCCACACAGAGGCAGACAGCAACAAGACGCTAAAAGATGATTGATTATGGGGTCTCTGCAACAACTTCAAAAAGTGGGTCCCAGGGAAGAGAATACACTGGCTGGTCCTGCTCTATTACTAGAGGCCATCTTAACTTTCTGATGCATCTATGATAATAAACTGGATAGTTTACTCAGTTTTTTATATTGATATAGGTTATTTGAAATGCTGTGCTAGTGGACTGGGGCCCACTGGGGGATTCCCCTGTTCCCCTGTGGGCCAATCTAAGCCTGCATACATGTATACTAATTAACTATTTAAAGCCAATAGATACAAGCATGTCTAGTGCCCCAGCCCCCCAACAGGGATAGGAACACAAGCGTCTAGGTTTCACAGTATTAGGCCCCATTCAGACGGCCGTATTATTGCGGACCCGCAATAAAACGGGAACCGCCCCGCGTGTGTTCCGCACGCTCGGAACACACGCCGTGCGGCCCATTCAAAATGACTATACTTGTCCGTGCGTGTCCGAGGTGAATGGGGCTGCATCTATTCCGCAATATTGCAGAATAGATATGGCCCCATTCACACGGTCGTGTGAATGGGGCCTAAAGCAGCTGGAGAATGCTGTACACAGTGAAATCTGTCAGACTGGCTGTCTGATTGCTCCTTCTACAGCCTCATTCTCTTATAAACAATCTTTTTAGTCGATTTAGGACTATATTAAAGTTACATTTTATTTTAGCCATAAAATCAGCATAGGCTAGTTTCACACTAGCGTTAAAATCTTCCTGTAGAAGAACAGCCTACCAGAGTTCATTGTGTCCGGCTTAGCTGGAGCACCACCAGGAGGAATTGGCTATAATGAGAATCCCGGCACTATTGCCGGAAATAGGCTGGATCCCAATCTTGTCCCAGCGGGGAAGGCAATATCTAGCTATGCCGGATATAGTGAATTCCAGCAGGATCTTCCGACAGAGGGGATTTTAATGCTAGTGTGCAACTAGCTTTAGATGATTGTCCAGGAGAATGGAGAGCTATATGAAGCCAAAGTAACATTTTTATAAAATCTATTACAAAAGCATTTTTAGCCCAAAATACATCAAAATCAGTCATAAAATGGCTCCAAAGGTGTCCATAACCTTTAGGTGCTTGCAGATAATACATGACTATCCTTATTTTTAGCCAATTTAATGGATACATATGAGTATTACACTCACCGGTAATCCGGTTTCCTGGAAGTCTCCATGACAGCACATCCTGAGACTGTCTCTCCTCTGATAGGACAGGAAAAAACACAGAGAGGTTTAAATTCCCTCCCCTTCCCTCCACCACCAGTGTATTTTCAACGGACACCAGAATAAGAAGGAATTATAAATCCAATATATACATCAAAATAAGGAATTAAAGAAAAAAAGGGGTGGGACGTATGTGCTGTCATGGAGACTTCCAGGAAACCGGATTACCGGTGAGTGTAATATTCATTTCCCCAGTCGTCTCCATGACAGCACATCCTGAGAATTAACAACGAAAATTCACTAGGGAGGGACTACAGCACAAAGGACTTTCCATCCAAAGGCCATATCTTCATTAGTAAAGACATCCACTTTGTAGTGTTTAATGAATGTGTGAATTGTCTTCCAGGTTGCCGCCCTACATATCTACTGCAGGGAGGCTTCGGACCTTTGGGCCCAGGACGCTGCCAAAGCCCTGGTTGAGTGGGCTCTAAGAGAAACAGGAGCCTACTTCCCGGTGGCTTTATAAGCCTCGGTAATAGCCAGTCTGATCCACTGAGAAATTGAGCTTTTTGCTGCTTTCTTTCCTCTATTAGGGCCACAAAATTGGACAAAGATTATTATCCTTCCGCCAGTCTTTGGTGGTCTCGATATAATGAAGAACTGACCGTCTTACATCTAGGTTGTGGTAAGACTCCTCCTGGGCATTTTTCGGATTGGAACAGAAAGATGGTATTACGATGTCCTGAGACCTATGGAAGGTAGAAACTACCTTTGGTAAGAAGCTGGGATCCAGCTTGAAAACTAACTTATCGTCCAGGATCCTCAGAAAAGGATCTTGGATTGAAAGCGCCTGTAGTTCACATACTCTTCTTGCGGATGATATAGCTACAAGGAAGACTGTTTTGAACATTAGCCATCTGAGGGATAAGGAGGTAAGTGGCTCAAAGGGGTGCGCTGTAAGTGCCTGCAGTACTGTGTTCAGGTTCCATGGGGCCACTATGTTCTTGATTCTGGGCCTTATCCTGTCGGCTGCCTTTAAGAATCTGGAAACCTACGGGACATCTGTGAGGCAGGAATTGTATAGGGCTCCTAGGGCCGAGACCTGAACTCTAAGGGTATTAGGCGCCAACCCTAGATCCAGCCCGCTCTGCAAAAATTCCAGGATTAAAGGAATATCTGGAGAGGACTGACTAAATCTATTTCCGTACCAAGATGCAAATTTCTTCCACACTTTCAAGTATGCCTTGGATGTGTTGGATTTCCGGCTAAGCACTTTTGAGATAGCCCTAGATTGAGCAGGATGGATTCTTCAGAAGCCACGCTGACAGGTGTAGGATACCGATCTGAGGATGGGTTACTGGGCCCTGGGTCAGTAAGTCCGGGGTTACCGGAAGCATAATCGGGTCCTCCCTGCATAAGGACCTTAGGAGACCGAACCAGCTCCTTCTGGGCCAGAAGGGGGGGGGGGGGGGGGGGGTCACTAGAATCATGTTGCATGCTTCTGATAGAAATTTCTGTAGAACCCTCGGGATGAGAGGAAATGGAGGAAAAGCGTATACTAGGTTGCTCGCCCACTGTTGACTGAAGGCGTCCACCGCCACTGGATGATCTCTCGGATTTAGGGAGAAAAACCTCGGGAGCTTGTGATTTATCCTGGAGGCAAACAAGTCCAGGGAAGGAGTTCCCCTCCTGGCTGAGATGACTTGAAAGGCCTCTTGCGAGAGGGACCATTCCCCTGGATCTATTCTCCGCCTGCTGAGATAGTCCGCTTTCTGATTTAGAACTCCCTTCAGATGCACTGCTGATAATGACTAGAGATGAGCGAGTAGTGTTCGATCGAGCTGGTATCTATACTACGATATTCTACGTGCTCGATTTCTTTCGAGTATAACGGCGATGGCGCACTTAGAATTCGTTTCCCTTCCCACCTTCCCTGGCGCTCTTTTTCCACCAATCACCATGCAGGGGGGGTATGACAGGCACGCTGAGCACGCTGGCAGTGCGAAAACGGCGTCTACATGCATTGGCTGGAAAAACCATGTGACCTCGAATATTAAAAACTCAGCTCTTCCTGCTCGTTCGCATATGCTGCGTGAACTTAGTCAGGGACAGAGGCTGGAGAAGGGAGAGACAGGTTTTAGCTGTTGGACAGGCAGGAGCGTGATTAAAAGCCCTTACCAGGGCTACTATAGTGCAGTACAGTGATAGCTTTACTACAAGATACACTTTACAGAGAACGGCTGCCGTATTCAGGGATAGCTGCTGGAGTAGGGACAGAGAGAGGCATTAGTGGTGTATTAGGTGCTCTGCTACATACCAAACTATATTTGGCACTACTGCTGTGTACCTTGAAATATAAAATATATAGGCCTTTCAATTGGCAACTGTACTGTGCCTTCTCTTGCAAAGTAATTTCTCAAACCTGGTGTTCATACACACCGTCTGATCACTTAGTACACGGCTGTGTACCTTGAAATATACAATATATAGGCCTTTCAATTGGCAACTGTACTGTGCGTTCTCTTGCAAAGTAATTTCTCATACCTGGTGTTCATACACACCGTCTGATCACTTAGTACACGGCTGTGTACCTTGAAATATACAATATATAGGCCTTATAATTGGCAACTGTACTGTGCGTTCTCTTGCAAAGTAATTTCACGGCTGTGAAGGCAAAATATTGTAACCAAAAAAAAAAAAAAAGAATGCGGCGGGGGGCTAGCGGAATAGGACGTGGACGAGGACGGGGGCGCGGAAATGCTGTTGGGGGCCTTGTTGAAGCCAGTGGGGATACAATGCGTGCTGGTGAGGGTCAGCCAGGATCCCGCTCATCCAGAATCCCTGCCTTTATGGGACAGTTAAGCAGGGGGCGGGTTACACCGCTGTTGAGGCCTGAGCAGGTTGAACAGGTGGTGCAATGGATAGCCGATAGCGCTTCCACACAGTTGTCCACCAGCCAGTCATCCACACAGTCTCACTCTGACCCTCCTTCCTCCACACCTGGCCAACAGAGTCATCCCACCATTGACCCCTCCCAGGAGCTCTTTTCGGGTCCTTTTTCAGATGTGCCGGAAGAATCCCAGGAGCTAGCAGAGGAATTTGTTTGTAGTGATGCCCAAACACTTGAGTTTTCGCCATCTCCTGCTGATGTGGACCCTGAGCCAGCATCTGTTATCATGAGCGATGATGATGATGAGACGCAGTTGCCATCAAGGGAGGCTGTTGGAATGTCCAGTGGGCAGGAGGAGGAGCAGAGTGAGGAAGTTGAGGTGGTGGATGACGAAATGACCGACCCCACTTGGCCAGGGGTGATGTCCAGCGAGGAAAGTAGTGGAGAGGTGGTGGTCTGCGCAGCACCGAAAAAGGCAGCAAGAGGCAGAGGGATGTCCAGAGGCAGAGGGATGTCCACAGGCAGAGGACAGTCCAGACAGAGAAGTGAGGCCACAGCCAGCAGGGCCGAAGCTGTTCCCGGCAGCGGGCAGTCGCGCGAAGCTCCCCCATCGAGGCCTCGTACTTCTGTGGTGTGGAGATTTTTTAATGTTTGTGCGGATGACAAACTGAGCGCGGTTTGCACACTCTGCCACTCAAAACCGAGTAGGGGCTCTGAGAAGAGCAATATGACCACCTCAGGCATGCGGCGTCACTTGGAAGTCAAGCACTGGGCTGAGTGGGAGAGAGCAAACGCAATACAACCTGCGCCCGGTCTTGCTGCCACTGCCTCTTCCCCTTTGTTGTGTGCTGCCACTGCGGTCCAGACCTCCAGCCAGGACACCTCCACATCTGCCTCGGCTACTTTGGGGCCTTCTCCTTCAGCCTCCCCTTCCCCCGCCTCTTCGCCTGCACCTTCACACTCCTCGTCCCAACAACTGTCCATCTCGCAGGCGGAAGTACGCCTCGAGTCACCCCCAAGCCCAAGCCTTAAACTGCCACATCTCCAAACTGCTGGCCCTGGAGATGTTGCCGTTTAGGCTTGTGGAGACGCAGGCCTTCTGCGACCTGATGGCGGCTGCCGCACCTCGCTATTCCGTCCCCAGCCGCCACTACTTTTCCCGGAGTGCCGTCCCCGCCCTGCACCAGCACGTGTCGCGTAACATCAGGCGGGCCCTGAGGTACGCAGTCAGCGCAAAGGTCCACTTGACCACCGACTCGTGGACAAGCGCTTGCGGCCAGGGACGCTACATCTCTTTGACGGCACACTGGGTGAATGTAGTGGAAGCGGGGACGGGGGTCGCAAACAGAGACGGCCTACCTACCACCCCCGCCCAAGATTGCCAGCATGGGTTCTGATAAACCCCCCTCCTCCTCCTCCTCCTCCTCCGCCTTAACATCGCCCTCAGCCGCTAGCTGGAAGCGTTGCAGCACTGGCGCGGGGAGACGTCAGCAGGCGGTGCTTAAGCTCATCAGCTTGGGCGACAGGAAGCACAGCGCCCCAGAGGTGAGGGACGCCATATTGCAGCAGACGGAGATGTGGCTGTCGCCGCTGCAGCTAGGACCAGGCATGGTCGTGTGCGATAACGGCCGTAACCTGGTGGCGGCTCTGGAGCTTGCCGAACTCAATCACGTACCATGCCTGGCTCACGTTTTTAATCTGGTAGTCCAAAAATTTCTAAAGACTTACCCCAACCTGGCAGAGCTACTGGTGAAAGTGCGGCGCTTGTGCGCTCACTTTCGGAAGTCAACTGTAGCTGCTGCTAGCTTAAAAAAACTCCAGCAACGCCTCCATTTGCCTGAACATCGGCTGTTGTGCGACCTGCCGACTCGCTGGAATTCCACCTATTCCATGTTGGCCAGGGTGTGTGAGCAGCAGAGAGCATTGATGGAGTACCAGATTATGAATCCACGCGTGCCTCCAACTCAGCTCCCTCAGTTTGCCAACCACGAGTGGCCATGGATGGCAGACATATGCGATGTACTGCGTATCTTTGAGGAGTCCACCAAGAAGGTCAGCAGCGAGGACGCTATAGTGAGCGTAACCATCCCGCTCCTATGCGTCCTTAAAGAATCCCTCATCGCAATAAGGGAGAACGCATTGCACGCAGAGGAGACGGGGGTAGGAGGAGACGCAACGGAGCTACACAGTCAGACCACACTTTTGTCTGCTTCACGGTGGCAGTTGCAGGAGGATGAGGATGAGGAGGAGGAGGACGACGTGGAGATGGCTGTGGAAGAGGAGGATGCTGGCGGTGAGGGTAGCAGTCAGGCTGTGTGCGTCCCATTGGTTCAGCGCGGATGGGGCGGAGAGGAGGCGGAAGAGGAAGAGGAGGAAATGGCAAGTGATCCTTCTGGTGGGGGCAGTGACGTCATGCCTATTCAGAGTCACACATGGCTGACTTCATGCTGGGCTGCTTTTCCCGGGACACACGTGTTGTCCGGATAGTGGAGAACAAACTGTACTGGGTCTTCGCACTCCTGGACCCCCGGTATAAAGATAACGTCTCCTCTTTTATTCCGGTAGAGGAGAGGACAAATCGATTGCTGGAATACCAGAGGGAACTCGTGCAGAACATGATGGAGATTTTCCCACCCACCATCGCTGGCGGCAGAGAGGAGAGGGTCTCCCAGAGTCCCACAACATCTATCAGGCCCACAGCCACCAGGGGAACACTCTCCAAGGTGTGGGACACATTCATGGCACCCCCTCGTGCAACTTCCATCACTGCGGGGCCCGCTATCAGCAGGAGGGACAGGTATCGGCGGATGTTGCGGGAGTACCTGGCAGACCGTAACCCTGTCCTCCCCGATCCCTCGGCGTCCTACACTTACTGGGTCTCCAAGTTGGACACGTGGCTGGAACTGTCCCTGTACGCCTTGGAGGTGCTTGCCTGCCCTGCCGCCAGCGTGCTATCAGAAAGGGTGTTCAGCGCAGCCGGGGGCATTATAACCGATAAGCGCAGCCGCCTGTCAACCGACAGTGCCGACAGGCTGACGCTAATCAAAATGAACAGCAAGTGGATTGACCCGGACTTTGCTTCTCCAACAGTGGAAAGCAGCCAAAAGTGAAGTGCCATCTGTATGAAGTGCCATTTCCTCCTCCACCTCCTCCTCCTCCTCCTCCTCCTTAACCGCCGTAGAATTGCTCCGTAAATAAGAAAAATTTATATATTTATGGCTCACCTCTTGGGCCTCCACATAATTTTTAACACGTCTCACCTCTTGGGCCTCCACAAAATTTTCCATGAGCCTCTGGCCAGCCCACGGCCTCTTCCTGCCTTTTGCGGTCCTACGCATCCCTCAACATCCCCACTGCTTTACCTGCTAGACATGACACTGGGCCAGGTCGGGTCACTGACATCTCAAGCGCCAACAATTTGGGCATTTTAAGGCTTCTGCATGTGTTTGAGTTGTTTTTACATTTTAAAGAAGACATGTCTGACCACATCTCACACACACACACAATGACAATTAGGGGTGGGGTCTATTTGCTTTCCCCTTTGCCTATGACAACCACAGATGGCATAGGCAACGTGATTTTAAGGGGTGCAGAATTTTATCTTCTTTTTTGTCTAGTTTGGCTTGGGGTCCATGGCAATGTAGAGGAAAGAAGGTTTCCTTGTATGGTCTCACTTTACAGAGAGGTTACATTGTCTTTGGAGTGTATTGTTGAGAGGCTGTGATAGTGGCGTAATAGTGCGACTTGGGCGCGTTATATGCACCCAGACATGCTTCCCCTGCTGTCCCAGTTGCATTCCAGCAGTGTTGGCATCCTTTTCTGAGGTTTCAGGGTGGACTTGGTGACCTCCAAGTGGTCGAATTGAGATTTCCAAGTGGCGAGCATTTTTTTCCCATAGACTTTAATGGGATTCGATATTCGGTCGAATAGTCGAATTTCGCGGTCTATTCGAATCGAATTTCGAACTTTCGAATATTTCACTACTCGCTCATCTCTAATAATGACAGTAGGTTCGCTTCTGCCCAAGTGAATACCTGGGAGGCAAGACCCTGCAGAGGATTGTGTCTGGTTCCTCCCTGGTGGCGGATGAACGCCACGGCTGTTTTGTTGTCTGAGTGAACCAGAACGTGTTGATTTTTTAACCGCACCTGAGACGCCTGTAGTGCTTCCCAGATGGCTTTCAGCTCCCTGTAGTTAGAAGACTGCTTCCTTACCGATGATGTCCATGCGCCCTGAAATGTTCCCCCGTCTAGATGGGCACCCCAACCCCAAGAGCTTGCGTCTCTTGTCAGGGAAACAAAAGGCCTCTGTTCCCAAAAAACGCCGTTTAGTAGGTTCTTGCTTTTCCGCTACCAGAATAGAGATTTTCTTACCGATTGGGGTAGGGAAATATTGCGATCTAGAGAAAGCTGAGACCCATTCCAAACCGTGAGTATAAGGTTCAGAAGGGGTCTCATATGAGCCTGAGCCCAGGCGACCTCTGGGATGCAGGAGGATAGAAAACCTAGGATCTTCATGCCTTCTCTTGCTGTGCACTTTGACTTGCTTTGAAAACGCCGAATGTTCTCCCTGAGATCCTGAATCTTCTGAGGTGGTAGAAAAGATCTCTGGAGATGGGCATCCAGCAAAATACCCAGAAATATTTTCCTGTTTTCTGGTTGAAATTTTCCCAGTTTATAATCCACCCCAGGGACTGAAAAATGGGAAATTACTGTCTGAAGATGGATCTGTAAGGATGGTTTGTTGTCTGCTATAATCAGGAGGTCGTCCAGGTATGGGACAATCTGGATCCCCTGATGTCTGAGGGTCGTTACCACCTCTGCTACCACTTTGGTGAACACCCTGGGAGCAGAAGAGATCCCAAAGGGCAGAATTTTGAACTGAAAATGACGGGTTTGATGGTTTAGCTGGGCAGCAAACCGCAAGAGATTCCTGGACTGTGGCTGTATCGGTATGTGGAAGTAGGCATCTCAAGTCTAGAGTGGCCATTACTGCGTCCTTCCTGATTAGTTTTATGGCCCCCCCATATCGTTTCCATCTTGAAGGCTTGATCAACTATTAACTTATTTAGGGGTTTTAGGTTTATGATGGTTCTTAGCTTGACGTTTGTTTTTTTTTTATCATGAACAGCTTTGAGTAGTGACCTCTGCCGCACTGTGATAGAGGAACCGGCTCTATTGCCCCTAACTGAAGGAGATCTAAGATGCTGCGTTCCAGGGCTGACTGTTGGGTCTGGGGGAGAATTGTCTTTACGTACTTTTCTGGGGGAGAGAATAACAACTATTTGGTAGCCTGATCTTACTATGCTTAGTACCCAAGGGTCTGTGGACACCTGCTCCCAGTTGTGAATAAAGGAGCTGAGTCTCCCTCCAACCCGAACATCGTCAATGTTTTTGTGAGGAGGCAGAGTCTCCTCTATTGGGGTTAAATAGGAAACCTCTGGATTTACCCCCTTTAGTGTAGCTCCACCTTCCTGACTTCCCCTTGCTCCTCTTATCTTCGCTTTGTGTCACTTGTTTGCTACGAAAAAAGCGAGAGTTTTGACGGAACCTATTTTCTGGGAAGCCCTTCTTCCTGTCGGTTGCGTTTTCCAGGATTTTGTCCAGATCTGAACCGAAGATGTACTGGCCATGGAATGGCAAGGATATTAATTTATTTTTGGATGCGGCATCTCCTGTCCAAGCTTTTAGCCAAAGTACTCTTCTAATGGTGTTGGAGAGTACTGCCGTACGGGCTGACGGATTTGGCCGAGGCATCCACCAGGAAGCATGTGGCCATTTTGAGTAGGGGGAAGGCTTTCCAATATTTCCCTGGGTGTCTTATTAATTAGGTGGCGTTCTAATTGCTCTAGCCAGACATTAAGGGTACGGGCCACAGAAGTCGCTGCTACCCCTGGCTTCAGGAGCGCCGCCGTAGCCTCCCAGGATCTCTTGAGCAGGCTTTCTGCCTTCCTGTCCATGGGGGTCGCTAAGCTGGGCCGAGTCCTCAAAAGGAAGAACGGTGCGTTTCGCTACCTTAGCGACGGGGGCGTCTACTTTGGGAACTGTCTCCCAATCTGCACAGTCCTCCTCCAGGAAAGGATAACGCCTTTTAATACCCCTTGGGATGAAAGAACCTCTCGGGTTTCTGCCATTCGGCCTTAATCAGTTTTTGTACATTGTCAGGAACAGGAAAAACTGATCTTGGCCTCTCCCCCAGGCCCCCAAAAATCTCTTCCTGTATGGATCTAGGTTTTTTGGGGATTTCCATACGGATTGTGGCTCTGATAGCTTTTATTAACTCCCCTATGTCATCCGGGTTAAACAAAAACCTTTTGTATTCGTTCTCTTCGTCCAAGTCACCCACTCTGGAAAAATCTGAATTAGACAGAACCGGAGCTACTGAATCTGAGTCGCCATCTATACCAAGAGATTCTCTAGGAGTTTGCGGGGTTGGGCGCCTGGGGGAGAAGGAAGCCATAGCTGACTGCACTTCCTGCTTGACCAACAACTTAATGTCCTCTAAGAAGCTGGACGATTCTCCTTTAATGACACTTGCTGTGCATTCTTTACAAAGGGGTTTGGTTCTGGATGGACCGCTTTGCACAGACTCCACATTTTCTAGACCTAGGCCTAGTGGAGGAGGATGACTCTTTCTCCCTAAAAACGAGGGAGAGCAGAGTCAGCCACCATAGGGAAAATGAGGGTAACATAGTTGCCTGAGGTCAGGCTACTCACGGATCCCTGCGTAGTGGCTGGCTCCAGTCCTGAGCCGGGGGTGGCTGGGGCGCTCATTGTAGCAAGGGGCCCTTCCACTGAGTGCAGCTGGTGAGGTGTTGCTGCTGCCGCTGGTGCCTGTAAAGCTGCCGGTAACGGTAGGAATGCTGCTTCCGCTGTAGCTGCGGATGCCGTCGCTTCCACTGTGCTCCTCTCCAGGAGCTGCTGGCACACGGAGGACGCCATGAAGACAGCCCGCGTCCTTTAAGCGGCTCCCACTTCCGGGTGCGACGTCATGACGCACTCGGAGCGCCCTTACGTCATCATCCGGCGGCCGGAGGGAGTCGCGTCCTAGCGTCGCTCCGGCCGCCCATCTCCCTGTTCATAGGCCCCCCCTGGGCTGCTGGCGCAGGGAAACACTGCTGGGGGCCCTCCAATCTCGGGCCCCGGGCACAGGCTGCTAAAAAAGGGGAAGGGAGATCCTCCAGAGGAACCGTTCCCCAGCCTGCCACGCTGCACAGGTAAGTGCAGGGAAAAAGGTAAGAAGGGAAAGAAAAAAAAAAAAAAAACACACACCACTGCCAGAAAACCCCAGAGGGTCTCCCAGCACCTCTCTGAGCTTCCTTCCTCTGGCAGGACAGGAAAAAACACTGGTGGTGGAGGGAAGGGGAGGGAATTTAAACCTCTCTGTGTTTTTTCCTGTCCTATCAGAGGAGAGAGTCTCAGGATGTGCTGTCATGGAGACGACTGAGGAAATTATGATTTGAAGATATTAGATATAGTAAAATAATGCACTATAGCAATAGATACAAACATAACATATGTACTAAGCCCTCACTCTAATGATAAAATCTGAGACTCTTAGCCAATATGTTTTGATCAAAACACATCTGTGCCCACCTACCCAGCGTCACGGTGGTCTCAGGTCAGGTAGGTCCTACTCTATACCTACCTATGCAGAGAGCAGACCCTGCACATATAGTGTGCTGCTCCTAGTTACCTCTGTGTGCATCAGCAACCATGAGAGGAGCACACATACCTATATATACCACCTTAATCAATGTCGCCTCTTAGATAGGGGGAAAAAGTGCACATGAATGCTACTCCCAGGATAGAAGCGCATTCACACCTGAAGGTGCCACTCCTTCAAGACATATATAAAAAAAAAAAATATTCACGGAAAAAAGATACAAAAACATCCTGCACGATATGATAGTAAATATGCGGATGCTACATTTACAAAGTCACAGAAAATAATGCACTATAGCAATAGATATAGGTATTAGATATACTACACTTCAAAGGCTAAGTCTCTGGATCACAGTATTGGAGTATAAAAGAACTAGTGAATACTGTAGTTTCTCTAGCGATCAATAAGCACAGCTAATGAAAAGATGCTTGCTGCTGGCTCATTCTGTTTAAACCTAATATGTGCAGTGGGACATGAACAGTCCAGCACATTGACTTGTTTGTTCAGTTCCTGCTGTATAGCATTTTGGCAGCTTCCGTATTGTGCTCAGGTGGAGAGACAGAAAAGCTGGAAAATCTTCACTTATACAGAGCACTGTAAATGTATTGATTTAGTAATGTCTAATGTAGACCATCTTGCGGGTTCTTCACTACAACACTTAGGAGAATGGCTAGTCAATTTATTTCTTGACTCCATACTGAATATTTAATAATGCAGTCATAGCTAATGCATTTTGAAAGTATATTGTAGTTCTGCAATGCAACAGGTGACTCTTGTACAATAAATAGAAAAGGATTTGATAGTTCAGTTGTTACTGACTAAAAGTATACCTACAGTAGGGCCTCCTAGAATTGCTGGCAGTATGATATACTGTAGTTGAGGCACACAGAGCATGTTTGCGTTATTTAGTTTTGTAAAAGAATACAAGTAGTTTAGACTACATGCTCATTTGTGTCTTAGCATTCCGGTATTCTGCCCCGGCCAGGAGTTGCTGTATCCACCATAGGCAGACACCGCCGGGGCCTGCTGGATCCCTTCAATAGAATTTGTCAGGTTTCTGGCAAGACTGCCGGCTTTCTACAGAACAAGAAATGCTGCAAACAGCATTCTATCCAGCACAAAGCTGGCATTCTTGCTGGACATCCAACAGAATCCAATATAGTGAATAGAAATTGGTTGGGCCTCAGCGGTGTCCTGCTATGCCTGACATGGCAATTAATTTACTCTATTCCCCTGCCTGAACAGAGTACAAGTAATATACAATGCACAAATATAAAACAATAAAAGGAATACCACATTGTAATAGTACATATAAGAAGAAAGAAGAGTGCATGGTGTCCACTTTAAATTATGTCACCATTATCATTGTTCATATGGATTTCACTCTAGTTCAAACACAGTGATGTCCAAATGAAGAATGTAATGTGAGATTCAGCTGTCCATCTTATGATAGGCTGTTTCAACATAGGCCATCCATTCACCAAACATATGCATTGGCACATAGACAATGGGTCCAGAATTTCTGCCCATAAGTAAGGATAGTGTAGTTCACACAACTGTAACAAAGAAAATTTAGCTAGCTGTTGTCATGTTCAGGTCATATGGACCCCTAGAACATCTCTCAGGTATACAACACAAGGCAAGCAATAAGACAAGGCAAGAACCGAAAACAAATGCAATATTCACAGAGATAGGGACATGGCAGAAAGATAGACCAGCAGGTAAGGGCCTAGTGGGAGTTAATACCACTGGACCAAGTGCACCGATTTTATGTGGGGCCAAACCCAGAGGGCGAAGACTCAGTGAGCCCCATTCTTTACAGAGCCCCTGATGATGGGGGATGAACTTAGTGAGGGCCCAACGGTCGCACCTCCAGGATGGTCCGAGTGCACTTGGACACTTACCTACCAAGACTTACATTGGTGCAAACACCAACGGTCCAGACAAACATAAGACAGGCTGGAACCCAGACACATGAAAGAAAACCCAAGCAAAAGCACAGAACACTGTTCATACAAGACATAACGGGAACCAGAAAACAAGAGACAGAACCGGACTAATAGATGCCTGTTCCCAATGCGGAATTAGTCAATGGGCGAACAGAGCTGAACAACAAGACACAGAATCAGATTAGCAGATGTCTGTTTCCCATGCAGAGTTAGTCCATGGGCGAACAGAGAGAGCTGAACCAATAGACACAGAACAGGCAGATGACTAGACCCTATGCAAACACTACTAGCTAGAGGTCCTAGTCAGAGCTTCACACAGACTAGATGTCCTCCCTTCAGAGAACCCAGAAGCCCTCTCACCGAAGTCAAAACATAGAACATGAATGTGAGGAAACATCAAGAAAGGACCAAGCAGGAGACAATGACAAGCTGACCTTGATGTTTCACTAGATGACCACACAGACAGGGCAGATGGGAAAAGCCCCAGTTCAAGTACATAGATCCTGCATCCAGCAAAGCTGGAGAGAGACTGACCCACAAACCCACAGCTCACAGGATAATATAGCAGGTTAACAAGATCTGACACCTGCTGAGCCACACCCAGACCAGAACATGGAAAGTAACCCCATGAAAACCAAACACAAGAAAGAAGCAGAGATCATCACATGGGACAGTTCACACAAACAGGTCACATATACTGCAGCCAGCACACCCAAACAAACAACCGGCATCCACAGAATCCACCATAGCCAGTACGAGTGTAAGGGAAGCCAGCCTACACAGCCATAAAACGTGACAGGGAACTGAAGAGTGAAGGGTACAGGGAGACAAATGCAAGCCACTGTTCACACACGGGAAGCCACAACTACACTTTTACTTATCCAGGCCATTCTGAGACTGTTTTCTCGTCACATATTGTGCTTCATGACAGTAGTAAATTTGTGGCAAAATATTTCATTTTTATTTATAATCTACTTTCAAAATACATAGTAATACCTCCAAAAATAGTTATTATTTTACATTCCCCATATGTCTACTTTATGTTGGCATTAGAGATGAGCTAACGTGCTCGTAACGAGCACTGTAGCGCTCGGCTCCCCTGCACTCACATGGGCGCAGGCATCCGCTTCCGTCGGGTGAGAAAAATAGCTGTTTTGACCTAGTTTTTAAAAAAAAAAAATTTTTTTACAGCATTCGCCTGAGGGGGTAAATCATGTGATATTTTTATAGAGCAGGTTGTTACGGACACGGCGATATGTCTACCATTTTTATTTTTGTTAAATTTTACACATTAGATTTATTTTTAAACAAAATAAAATCTTTTTTTTTGTGTTGCCATTTTCTGAGAGCCATATTTTTTTATTTTTGTGGCGATTTTCTCAGGTATGGTATCATTTTTTGCGGGACAAGATGACTATTTGATTGGTACCATTTTGGGTTAAATACGCCTTTTTGAGCGCCTGCTATTACATTTTTTGTGAGGCAAGAGGGGAAAAAAATGGCTGTTTTGTCATAATTTTTAAAAATTTTTTTTTACAGCATTCACCTAGGGGGCCATCTCATGTAATATTTTTATAGAGCAGGTTGTTATGGACGCGGCGATACCTAATATGTCTAACATTTTTATTTTTGGAAAGTTTTACACATTAGATGCATTTTTGAACAAAATAAAATATTTTTTTGGGCTGCCATTTTCTGAGAGACATATTTTTTATTTTTTTGGCGATTGTCTCAGGTAGGGTCTCATTTTTTGCAGGACAAGATGACTGTTTGATTGGTACCTTTTTGGGTTAAATATGCCTTTTTGATCGCCTGCTATTACACTTTTTGTAAGGGAAGGTGACCAAAATATGTCTGTTTTGGCACTGTGTTTTTTTTACTGCGTTCACCTGGCGGGGTGGAACATGTGATATTTTTATAGAGCTGGTCGATACAGACGCGGCGATACCTAATATGTCTATTTTTCCCCCTATTTTATACAATTTTGCTTTTACTTTATTTTGTGAAAAGGACGCTTTTTTTTAACTTGAAACTTTTTTTGTAAAACTTTTTTTTTCACTTTCTTTTTTTACAGTTTTTTAACTTTTGAGGGTCTGATCCCCTTTACAATGCATTACAATACTTCTGTATTGTAATGCATTGGCAGTAAGTGTATTACTCAATGTAATACACTTACAGCCTGCTTCCTGTGAGATCCAGGGGGCTGGATCTTACAGGCTCGCAGGGATGGCAGCCACGATGCCTAAGGAAGGCATTGGGCTGCCATCTAAGCCATCGAGTCCCAGTCACAGCAGCGCGGGGACCTGATGGACACCCCTTCCCACCGCCCGCATCGTATGTGCTGCAGTCAGTGCTGACCACGGCACATCGAGGGTTAATGCACCGGCATCTGTGTTTCCACCGATACTGGTGCATACAGCACGGGTCCGGATACTGGGCACAGCCAGATCCCCGCCGCTGATCGAGCGGACGTAGCTCCTGCACCAACCCGATCAGCGTGCCGTAGTACATGTACATCGCTGGGCAGGAAGGGGTTAAGCTGCAGTCTCAGCATGTGGCGCTATGCACCATCTTTTCCCCCCTCACTTCATTGTGTGGAAGGGGTTTTTCATTGCTCCTCTCCTAAGAATGCAGTGTATCTTTTTGTACGATAGTGGTGTACGCTCTTGTTACTCCTAATATCTTGCTCATAGAAAATGAATGCTAATCACTCTATGATAAATATCTTACGTCGATTTAAAATATTTATTTTTCGCTCAGTGATATTTCTTCAAATTATATACTCTCTGTAGGGGATGGTAAGGCCTGATGCACCTCAATGGGAAAGGTTTAGATAAGTTTAGAGAGTTAGGATTTGCAGTAAACCAGTGTCCTTCTTTACTGGAGAAACTGAAGAGGAAACCCATCCAGGCAATGCAATGAGCTGGCTTCTGGCAGAAGAAGGTTCTGCACTAAGGAAAGACCTGAGCTATCTGTCGCCCTCTCTCTCAGAGGGTAGATACCCTGATTAAAGGGCTGGTGGCCCAGGATCTGCTGGTCAGTCGTGGGCAGAGTATCCCATCTCAGAGTCTTTTTCTGGTCATTCATGCAGTCCGGCATATTTTCTCCTGATAAACACTGCTCTCTATTTGCAGACCTTTTGGGGCTCTGACTGCTCTTTGCAGAACCTTCTGGTGTGAGAGATGAAGTTGGACAAGTACAGCCTAACAGAAACAACATTGCTGTTTTTGGCTGACATATACTTCTACAGTGCCTCAATATGTCAATGGGAATGACTAAGCAGTTTCCAACCAACTGACAGAGCTAAACCAGATGGTCAAAAGTTCACTGTGTCTGTATTGTTTCCCTCCAAAACTTAGCTCTGCATAGTCCCTTATGGTAACTGTGGAAAATTACTAACTTCTCAATGCACAGGTTGGAAAGTCACAAAGTTTCTCAGTATCAGCTGGCTATGCATTAACCCTTTCCACGGTGCAGTACAGATACAGTGCAATAACAGTATGTATGCAGATGAGCGATGGCAATTGTTGGGAAAGAACGTTTGCTCCCTGATAATTGGCTGCTCGGCGGAGTGTGTAAATCCAGCTTAAATCCTGATTTTCCTTATCAATGGAATCAGATTAAAGAGGACCTTTCACCACTCCTGACATGCCAATTTTAATAGCTTCATGCATTCCCCACGTACTAACAATCCTGGAACATCTATTCTTATGGCTCTATGTTGTACCATTCCTTTATTATTTTCACTAGAAGTTATATGTGAATTGCTATTTGCCTTCAGTAAGGGAACAGAGGGGAGGTGACCAGTTGGGGGTGTGTCTCTGCACAGACTCACTCTATCCAATCAGTGCTGCCATGTTCAGTCTGTGCAGGGACACCCCCCCAACTTGTTACCTCCCCTCTGTTCCTTTACTGAAGGCAAATAGCAATTCATTCATAACTTCTAGTGCAAATAATAAAGGAATGGCACAACAAAGAGCCATAAGAATAGATGTTCCAGAATTGTTAGTACGCGGGGAATGCATGAAGATATTAAAACAGGAATGTCAGGAACGATGAAAGGTCCTCTTTAAGGTCAATGAAATTATGAGCATTTTGTGATAGGAATAACTCCAAATACTTAAAGGCTATGTACATAAAAAATTTTTTTTGATGATTACAATGTTACTGATTTTGGGTTACAAATGGAGATGAGCGAGCATGCTCGTCCGAGCTTGGTGCTCGTTCGAGTATTACGGTACGCCATGCTCGAGGAAATGGCAACTTCCGCATTGTGCATTTTTGGCGCCTATAAACTCAGCCAATCACAAGCCAGGAGACTCTGCGGTACACCCAGCATCACGTGGGGCCCTTACATGTCGATAGCAGGGGTTGGCTGGCCTGATCAGGTGACCCTGGAATATACTAGTGACTGCCCGCGGTGCTCGGCTCAGATGCTGTCTGGATGTCGTTAGGGATAGAGCTGCTGCGTTTCAGGGAGAGTGTTAGGGCCTACATTTAGTTCTTTGTTAGGCAGGAGTGATCTCAAAAGAATGCAACAGCCCTTCTAAGGGCTACAAGACATTTTTTTTGTCTCCTGGCTTGGCTGGCTGGCTGGCACTAGTAATGCAGCTATCGCCATATATAACCCTTTTTTTTTATTGTTATATCTCAGTGATACAAATCCATTTCATACAGCAGTGTGGAACCATTCTGTGTGTCACAGTTCAGCTGTCCACTCACTACAATCCGTATTTTCTGTCCAGGTGACACATTCTGTACGTCACTTAATCCAACAAGGTCTTTTGCTCTCACTTATATAGCTTGATCACAAAAATCTCTGTGCGACATTTGTCTGGGTCACAGTCAAAATAGCCACAGTCAGCAGGGTGTGAGTTAGGTCTACGATAGTTTCTGCACGTCACGTTCCAAAAAAAAACAAAACTAAAAAAAAATATAAAAAAAATATATAAAAAAAATAGTTTTTTTGTTGTTTTATCTCAGTGATACGAATCCATTTCACACAGCTGCGTGGAACCATTCTGTGTGTCGCAGTTCAGCTGTCCACTCACTACAATCCGTATTTTCTGTCCAGGTGACACTTTCTGTACGTCACTTAATCCAACAAGGTCTTTTGTTCTCACTTATATAGCTTGATCACAAAAATCTCTGTGCGACATTTGTCTGGGTCGCAGTCAAAATAGCCACCGTCAGCAGGGTGTGAGTTAGGTCTACGATAGTTTCTGCACGTCACGTTCCAAAAAAAACAAAACTAAAAAAATAAATATAAAAAAAAAATATAAAAAAAATAGTTTTTTTGTTGTTTTATCTCAGTGATACAAATCCATTTCACACAGCTGCGTGGAACCATTCTGTGTGTCACAGTTCAGCTGTCCACTCACTACAATCCGTATTTTCTGTCCAGGTGACACTTTCTGTACGTCACTTAATCCAACAAGGTCTTTTGCTGTCACGTATATAGCTTGATCACAAAAATCTCTGTGCGACATTTGTCTGGGTCGCAGTCAAAATAGCCACCGTCAGCAGGGTGTGAGTTAGGTCTACGATAGTTTCTGCACGTCACGTTCCAAAAAAAACAAAACTAAAAAAAATATATAAAAAAAAATATATATAAAAAAAATAGTTTTTTTTGTTGTTTTATCTCAGTGATACGAATCCATTTCACACAGCTGCGTGGAACCATTCTGTGTGTCACAGTTCAGCTGTCCACTCACTACAATCCGTATTTTCTGTCCAGGTGACACTTTCTGTACGTCACTTAATTAAACCAGACTGAACAAGTTTGTGGGTTTCAGTACAGCAGGCCCATTTATTTTTTGTTTTTTTATATAATACACTTATATACAGAAAATTTTGAACCCCAGGGCTAAGGGTCGAGGATGAGGGCGTTGGCGTGGGCATTCAATTACTGCAGGGGGCAGAAGCCGTGGTCCTGGGCAGGGTGAGACAGTACCTGCTGATGAGGGAGCAGGGGAATGCCGCAGAGCTACACTCCCTAGCTTCATGTCTCAACTTACAGGGACACGTGGTAGAGGACTGTTGAAACCACAACAGTGCGAACAGCTGATGTCGTGGATTGCGGACAATGCTTCGAGTAATTTGTCCACCAGTCAGTCTTCCACGCAGTCCACCCACGTTACTCAAGGGAGCACTCCTCTGGCTCCTCCACCTCAACCTCCTTCCTCCCAGTCTGCCCCCTCCCAGGAAAATTTGGAATGTGATCCGGCATACTCTCAGGAACTGTTTTCTGGACCCTTCCCAGAGTCACAAACCACTTCTCAGGTTGCTGCTGACCTCGTTCCCGATGCCCAAGTTTTCCAACTGTCGCAGTCTGTGGGTGATGATGATGATGACAATGTTGACTTAGTGGAAGAAGTTTGTAAAGAGGTGTCGGACGATGAGGAGACACGGTTGTCAGACAGTGGTGAAGTTGTTGTCAGGGCAGGAAGTCCGAGGGGGGAGCAGACTGAGGGGGAGCAGACTGAGGAATCGGAGGATGACGAGGTGACTGACCCAAGCTGGGTTGATAAGCCGAGTGAAGACAGTGCTTCTGAGGCGGAGGCGAGTGCTGCACCAGAACAGGTTGGAAGAGGCAGTGGTGTGGCCAGAGGGAGAAGCAGGGCCAGAGCTGGTGCATCATCAGCAACTGTTTCACGTAGTGAAGCTCCCGTGGCGAGGCCTAGATGTTCGCAAGTCTGAAGGTTCTTTAAAGAAAGTGAGGATGACCGACGGACTGTGGTGTGCAACCTGTGCCACACCAGGATCAGCAGGGGTGCCACCACTACTAGCCTAACCACCACCAGCATGCGCAGGCATATGAGTGCTAAACACCCCACTCAATGGAACCAAGGCCGTTCACCACCCCCTGCGGGTCACACCACTGCTCCTTCCCCTGTGTCACTCGCTGCCTCTGCTAGTCAACCCCCTGCCCAGGACCCCGGCACGAGCGCCTCCCACCGGAAAACCACACCTTCGCATCAACGATCCTCCACAGTGTCCACCAATGTGTCCCAGCGCAGCGTTCAGCTGTCTTTACAGCAGACGCTGGAGCGCAAGAGGAAATACAGTTCCACCCACATGCCCAAGCCCTCAACGTCCACATCTCCAAATTGCTGAGCCTGGAGATGCTGCC